>JAJLXO010000393.1:0-18965 GCA_030571375.1 Botryozyma mucatilis | reverse complement strand
AAGTAGACGATTTCTCTACTTTTTTGGTTGCTAGGTAGTCCAGTTCGGCGGGGAAGGAGTGGGGATTATGAGAAAAAAGACTAACAAATGATTGGGGATTATTATCCTCTGTCGGGGATGTTTTAAAAATATTGGGGATTAGCATTTTTTTACTATGAGCCGTCCCCAGGGAATTTTGGATTTTCGTCTGGTAGTGATAATATATAATACTATATAATAAAATATAATATATAAATATTATACTAATAATAAAAAAATACTATATACTATATAAATACCATATAATACTATATAATAATATACAATACAATATACTATATAATACTATATAATATACTATAATACAATATACTATACTATATACTATATAATACTATATAATATACTATATAAATACTATACAATAATAAAAATACTATATAAATATTATACTAATAATAAAAAATACTATATACTATATAATACTATATAATAAAAATACTAAATAAAATTATTTTATACAAAAATTTATTGATATTTCTTTTTCGCTGGTTATCATAACAACGTAATACATACTATTACTTTAGTTTCTAATTTATTCTATTGAAACCTTTTATACTAGAAGTATATAAATTGAATAAGTTATAAGTTATAAGTTATACTAAGTTATAAATTTTACAATAAAATAATATATATAATATAATAATATATATAATATAATATATATATAATATAATAATATAATATAATATAATATAATATAATATATAATACCGTATTACGTCGTTTTACTCAACTTCTTATTCTTTGCCACTCAACGTTTGTCAACTTTTTGCAACAAATACTATTAAAATTAAAAATTGTATTATAAAAATTGTTGTATTATATTAATATTAATATTTAAATAATTATTCTATCATATCCATAGTAATATTTCATTACTTACATACAAAACAACACATATTAAATTTTAATCTAAAATGAAACTTACTTTTAAAGATCTTAAACAAAAAAAATGGTCATTAGAATTTGGTCCTGAAAAGACTGTAAGTATGAATATTATTTATTTTATACGCTTAAATTAACTATTAGGTACTTGAACTTAAACAAAAATTAGCAATAGATAATGATTGGGAAGTTGAAAGAATAAAACTTATATATTCTGGTAAAATTCTTCAAAATGAACGTATAATTAAATCATATAATGTTGAAGAAAAAGGATTTATAGTTTGTATGTTATCAAAACCTTTAAAAACAACAACAACAACATCAACAACAACATCTATTTCAACTCCTAGTACATCATCTATTTCAACTCCATCTGCACCAAAACGTAATTCATTATCAAATGAAAATAATTCTACTCCTATTAAATCTAATAAATCTATTTCAGAAACATCTTCAACTTCTGTTACTTCCAATACAAATTCTTCTAATACAAATTCATCTGATAAAAATTCATCTGATAAAAATTCATCTAATACAAATTCATCTGATATAAATTCATCTGATATAAATTCATCTAATAACCTTTTTAATGACCCTTCCACTTTTTCTGTAGGATCAGCAAGAAAAAAAGCTATTGATAGTATGGTTGAAATGGGTTACCCGGTCGAACAGGCTGAAAAAGCTATGCGAGCAGCATATAATAATCCAGATAGAGCTGTAGATTATTTATTAAATGGTATACCTGAAAATAATGAAATTTCTGAATCAACACAAGATGCTAATACATTTGATAGAAATTTTACAAATTTAGATCAAACAATTATTGAACAACAAGGAGAAATATCAGAAACAAATATAAATGAAAATCCATCTACTGATTCAATTGATGTTGATTTATTTGATGCTGCTGCACAATTAAATAATGATGGTACATCAAGAACAACAAATTCAAGATCAAGAAATATTCGTAATTCTAATTTAAATGTTAATACAACAAATAGATCAGTTAGACAAAATAATAATAATAATAGTAATTCTAGTTCAAATGTTGTTAGTACTGAACATTTAGCATCAACATTATCTTTATTACGTTCAGATCCACAATTTGCAAATATTCGTAATATAATTGGTGAACGACCTGAATTAATGAGAGGTATAGTTCAATCTATTGCATCATCTCATCCTCAACTTGCTAGTAGTCTTGCTGAAAATCCTGAAGCTTTTTTTAATATTCTTGCAAATGATACTGATGAAGATGCAAATCAGACTGGTATGGATGTTGGTGATGTTGGTGATGTTGGTATGGATGCTACTACTGATGGTTCAATGCGTATTAATGTAACTTCTGAAGAAAGTGCCGCCATTGATAGATTATGTGGTTTAGGTTTTCATCGTGAGATTGTTATTCAAGCTTATTTTGCCTGTGAGAAAAATGAAGAGATGGCTGCTAATTATCTTTTTGATCATGGACATGAGGATGACAATTGATAATTGAGTGAGAATTACATTACAACTAAAACTAAACTATTTATGTTAATTTTACATGCATTTAGTTTGTAGTTTGTTTTTACATGCATCAAGTTTGTATTTTATTTAATGTTTATAGCTGAATAAGTTCAAGTATTAGCAAAATGTTACTGTGATATATTGTGTATAAATAGTACTTAAAATAAATAATAAATAAAATGTTAAAAATATCTATGTTATTATATACCATTTACATTTGAAAGATTATCTGGTATTTGGTATATTAATAAAGATAGTAATATAAAAAAATAAAAATAAATAATACTATACTATATAGTATAATAATAATAATAATATACTATACTATACTATAATATAATATAAATAATAAATAATATCAATATTAATTTACTACAATACACTATAATACAATATAAATAATAATAATATTAATTTACTATAAACTATACTATACTACACTACAATATAATATAAATAACTAATAATAATAATAATAATAATAATAATAATACTAATAATAAATAAATAATAATAATAAATGCTAAATGCTAAATAATAATAATAATAATATAATATAATATAATAATATAGATAATTTAATATAATTTAATAATATAATATAAATAATAAATAATAATAATAATAATAATAAATAAATAATCATAATAATAATAATAAATAAATGCTAAATGCTAAATAATAATAATAATAATAATATAATATAATTTAATAATAAATAATAAATAATATAATACTACAATACTATACAGTATAATATAATAATATACTATAGATAATAAATAATAATAATAATAATAATAATAATAATAATAATATAATAATAATAATAATAATAATAATAATAATAATAATAATAATAATAATAATAATAATAATAATAATAATAATAATAATATACTATAGATAATAAATAAATAATAATAATAATAATAATAATAATAATAATATAATAATAATAATAATAATAATAATAATAATAATAATAATAATAATAATAATAATAATATATTTTAGAATATAAAAATATACTATACTATAATATAAATAATAAATAATAATAAATAATAATAATAATTTAATACTAGAATACTATACTAATAATACTATACAGTATAATATAATAATATACTATAGATAATAAATAATAATAATAATAATAATAATTTACTACAATACTATCTAATACTATACACTATAATATAATATAATATAATAGAATATGATTAGAATATTATAATATACTATAGATAATTTACTATAGATAATAAATAAATAATAATGAATGCTAAATAATAAATAATAAATATATAATAATAATAATAATGATATTATAATAATAATTTAGAATATAAAAATATACTATAGATAATATAATATACTATAATAAATAATAATATTAATTTACTACAATACACTAATATAATATACTACAATATAATATAAATAAATATAAAAAATAAATAATAATAATATAATATACTACAATATAATATAAATAATAATAATAATTTACTACACTATACACTATAATATACTATACTACAATATAATATAAATAAATATAAATAATAATAATATAATACAATAATAATAATTTAATACTAGAATACTATACTAATACTATACAGTATAATATAATAATATACTATAGGTAATAAATAATACTATACACTATATAAAGTATACTGTAAAAAATAATATTATACAAAATATAAAAAATAACTCCGAAACGGGGAATCGAACCCCGATCTGCCCGGTGAGAGCGGACCGTGCTAGCCATTACACTATTTCGGATTGTTTTCTAATTTTCCCCTTCTAGCCAATGACAATACGCAATTTGTTTTATTTTATGTTTATTTTGTTTTTGTTTTTGCCAGCTCTTATAAAAACTAAAATTAAACAATATTGTCATAGCAATACTAAACAAATTCGCAACCGATGCGCTGATAAAAATAAAAAAAGTACAGACGAATCTGATGACAACCGATTAATTTTCTGACCGACTGATTAAATTCTGATCATTGATCGGTTTTCTGGTCGGTTTTCTGGTCGGTTTTCTGATCGGTTTTAATCGTTTCTATCGGTTTTGATCGGTTTGAAATTGTTTCTGATCGGTTTGAAATCGATCAGTTGTTAACACTTGTAATTTAAACTTGAAACTACTTAGTTTTTATTATAAAATACTTGCATTTATTATTATATTATATTATTTTATTATTATATTATTATTATATTATTATATTATATTATTATATGCAAAATGGATTCCATCAATGTAAGTTTATACTGATAAACAATATGTATTAAAATATCGTTTCCTATAGCTAATTTTCTAGTTAATGTCTAATTTTCAGCAAAACTTTAATCTTGAAAGATTGCGTGTAAGCTTTTTTAACAATAAATTTAATTTATGTTAAATTTATTATCATCATATTCGTTTAATATGTGAACTTTGAATACTAATTTACTTTTCAGACTGAAGGTGGTGCTTTACGCAGTAGATTTAATAATTTTCGTTCTTTAAAGGAATTTTTTGATTTGAAAAGAATATCTCGTCCTGTAAATTTTGCTGAAGTTCAATCTAGATGGTCTTATAATTTATCTTATTTTGCTACAAATTATGCTTTGGTTTTTTCTATGTTGTCTATTTATTCTCTTTTAACAAATAGTTTACTTCTTTTTGTAATTGTATGTTTGTATTATTTTTTGGAATTTTTGGAGTTTTTCTTACTAATATCTTTCTCAGTGTTTTGTTGTTGCTGGTTTGTATGGTATCAGTTTACTTAAAGGGAATGATCTTGAATTGGGTGAGTTTTTTTAATTTTTTTTTTATTTTTTTTTAATTTTTTTTTTAATTTTTTTTCATTTTTTCACCTACACACATCTCATAGCCCAAACTCTAATCATTCAGGCTTAACTCGTCTCACCACCTCACAACTCTATTCAGGATTGCTCATTGTTGCAGTTCCCATTACAATTTTTGCATCCCCACTTGCAACAATATTATGGTTATTAGGTGCATCCGGTGTTACTATCTTAGGACATGCCGCTTTATTGGAAAAACCCGTTGAAAGCGCTTTTACAGAAGAAGCAGTTTAAATTAACATTTATTTTACAATAATTAGTAAAAAAAAAATTACTACAAACATAAACATATATCTATTTGCATCTCCATCTTACATAAAACAAGACGTAAAGAAAGTTGAGAATCCCGATTATAACTTATTTCCTTCTTTAATGTTTTAGTTTAATATATTTTATAACATAGCTATAGGAAAAAAAAAAAAAAAAATTAAGAGAGAATATACAAATATTGAAAAGTATATAATTAATTTAATTCTCACTAATTTTATTTTGTTTTATTATTTATTTTTATCGTATTAAATATATTTTAAATCAATTTCAAATTATTCTTAGACTTTATATTAAAATTTAAAAAATTCATTAACAATGGTATTTGGAATAAACTTTTGCTGTTTTTAATGTATAATAAAAATAGATATATACAACCCATTGATAGTTTAAAACTCTAATAAAAAAATGTTTATATTTATATTAAATAATTTAAGAATAAATCATAAATTAATAACCAAAATAAAGAATATACAATTAATAGTAGAGTGTTGAACTTGAAGAAAATAAAAAATATATATAAATTTAAATATAACCTAGAAATAGAAAATAAATAATAATTTAAATATAAATATATTCAGTTTAATGATGGAATAAACGAATACTGTTTATAACATAAGTTATTCCTAATTCCTCTGCTGCAGCAAACACAGCTTTATCTTGAACAGAGCCATCTGGAGCAGCAATATATTTTACACCAGAACGAGCAGCTCTGTATACATTATCTGGGAATGGAAAAAAAGCATCAGAAGAAAGAGATACATCAGTAAGTTTAGAAAGCCATTCCTTTCGCTCTGATTGAGTAAAAGGAGTTGGTACTTGTTTGAATTTAGATTCAAAATCTTTCTTTTCTGGAGCAGAAAGATACTCAACTTCACCAGATACAAACAAATCAATGGCATTAGATTTATCTGGTCTCTTTGTTCCTGGAGCCCATTCAAAATCTAGTACACGAGGATGTTGTCTAAGCCACCAGTTATCAGCTTTATCACCAGCAAGACGAGTACAATGAATTCTAGATTGTTGACCGGCACCTAAACCAATAACCATACCGTTTTTAGCATAACAAACAGAATTTGATTGAGTATATTTAATTGCAATAGTGGCAAGAGTAAGATCTATACGAGCTTTCTCTGGAAGTAAAGAAGTAGCAGATGTATCTTCTTCAGCAGCAGTAGAACGAGAAGAAGTAATTACTTCATTAAAAGATTTTTTTGGAGTAAATTGAGCATCATTATGACGTTGTTCAAGAGTAATACCAAATACTTGACGTGATTCCATATGTGGAGGAATATATTCAGGATCAATTAATAAAACTAAATATTTTCCATTCTTTTTTTTACGAAGAAGTTCAAATGCTTCCTCTGAATAAGCAGGAGCAATTATACCATCAGAAACTTCTTTTGAAATTATTTGTGCAGTTGGTAAATCAACTTGTTCAGAAAGAGCAATAAAATCACCAAATGAAGACATTCTATCAGCACCACGAGCACGAGCATAAGCAGAAGCTAAAGGAGATAAATTTTTTATATCATTAACAAAATAAGCTTTCTTTTCAACATCAGATAATGGTATACCAACAGCAGCACCAGCAGGTGAAACATGTTTAAAAGAAGCAGCAGCAGGTAAATTAAGAGATTTTGATAAATCTCTTACTAATTGCCAAGAATTTAAAGCATCAAGTAAATTAATATAACCAGGAGATCCATTAAGAGCTTTAAATGGTAAATCACCATGAGTAATAAAAGCTTGAGCAGGTTTTTGATGAGGATTTGCACCATATCTTAAACGAATCATTTGACGACCTTCAGAATAACGTTTTCTAAAAAAATCTGAAATAGTTTCATCATATTCTGCAGTCATTTCAAATGCTTTTAAAGCATATAAATCTCTTGATTCTGCAGAAATTGAACCATTATTTCTAAGTTGTTCAAGAAAATTAGGATAATCAGATGGATCTGAAAGAATTGTAACTCTTGAATGATTTTTAGCTGCTGCCCTAAGTAATGTTACACCACCAATATCAATTTCTTCAACTGCTTCTTCTATAGTAACATTAAGTTTTGAGATAGTTTCTTTAAAGGGGTAAAGATTACAAACAACGTAATCGACTTTTTGGATACCTAAATCTGCTAATTCTTTTTCGTCTGATTCTAGATCTCTTGCGAGGATTGCACCATGTACTGCTGGATGTAAAGTTTTGACTCTACCTCCGAGCATTTCTGGGGCGTGAGTGATTGAGCTTACATCGCTGGTTGTTAATAATAATAATATAATATAATATAATAATAATAATAATATATATATATATATATATATATATAACACTTACTCAACTGGAAATCCAGAGTCTCTGATAAGTCTGGCGGTACCACCGGAAGCGAGAATTCTGACATTTTGTTTGTGAAATCCTTTAGCAAGATCCAAAAGACCTGTTTTATCATAAACGGAAATAATTGCTGTTTTTTGAGTCATTTTGTATAATAATTGTAATATTTAGTTAAATGAGTTCAATTTGATATTCAATTAAACGATCGATTTCTCAACACAAATAACCGACCAAATTGATTAAAACCGATTAAAATTGATTAAAATTGATTAAAACCGATTAAAATTGATTAAAACTGATTAAAACTGATTAAAACCGATCAAAACCGACTAAAACCGACTAAAACCGACTAATCTGATTGGGTAGTTCAGAAATGATCGATTTTTTATTAATGTTTTTATTTTTCTTTCGATAAATTTTTCTTTTTCCATCGGTATGAAATCTACTAATAATTGGTATGAAATTTTTTATTATTATACTATATAAGAAAGAAAAAAAAAAAAATTTTTTTTTTTTTTTTCTCTTTAGGAAGATTCCAAATTCATATTGTGTATATAATTACAAATTATACAATATTTTATAATTTAATTGTATTATATTGTAAGTGTTTGTAGTTTTGTGAATTGGATAGAATAAAGAATCAATCTTGGGTGCGATGATGTTTTTTTTGTAAGCATTGTTGCAATGATTGGTGCTATATGTGTAGAAAGCGTAAGATATATATACATATAGATACATACATACATATACATACACATTCATACATATACATACATATACATACACATAGATATAATTATATTCATAATTATATACATAATTATATACATATATACATTATATATATTTGTGTGTGTACAATGTAGTTAAGAATATGCTAAGTAGGCAAATGGTGAATATAGTATAGTAATAGTATATGAACAATAGATGGAGAGTAAGTGTTTGTATGTATGTATAATAAACTACGAGCAGATAATCTCTGACTATTGTGTAGTGTGGAAAATGTATTGTAATTTACAAAGATTATTTAATTTACAAAGAGTATTTAATTTATATAGATTAATTTGTTATTTATTGAAAATACAGTGTAATTTATTAAGAAATATTATAATTTACAAAGAATATATTTTAATTTATGAAATCAATTTGTTTTCTATTGAAATCAACTTGTTTTTTATTGAAATCAACTTGTTTTTCATTGAAATCAATTGGTTTTTCATTGAAATCAACTGTTTTTCATTGAAATCAACTTGTTTTTCATTGAAATCAACTGTTTTTCATTGAAATCAACTTGTTTTTCTGTTGAAATCAACTGTATCCAGGTGAAAATCAATCGTTTTCTTTCGAAAACATTTAAATCCAATTGACTGTTCCTTTATTTACTGTGTATTATTTAAAATTTATCGTATAAATTATAGTTACAAGCTATTAATGATGAATAATCGAGTAATTAAAAATAAAAACATATTTAACATTCTGTATTGAATTAAATATTTTATACCAACATAATCCAATTGAGTGCAACTATTTGAGAGTGATATATATTTAATAGTTAATAAATAATAAATAAACTAATAAATAAACTAATAAATAAACTAATAAGTAAACTAATAAGTAAACTAATAAATAAACTAATAAACTAATAAATAAACTAATAAACTAATAAATAAACTAATAAACTAATAAACTAATAAACATATTATAACATATTAAAACATATCCACACTATGTTTGATTGCTATATCTCACATATACATTAAGTATATTTTTTGCACTTTCATTTTTCTTCCTCATATACAATAAAAATTACATGTTTATAATCTACAATTTACAAGCATTAAAACCAAATATTAAACAATCTCTGATACCTGATTCAGCCACTTTAAAACATAAAAAAAAAATTTAAAAAAGGTCAAAATGATACAGAAATTGAAAATAATCCGTAAAAATCAAACATCATCTTGCACAACCCATAGTTACTATGAATAAAAAAGCAGTATTCCATAGCAACACACTGTAATACTGTGTAAAACGTAAACCGGGGGCGACTGTCGCTTCAGTGAAATCAGCACAAGCATCTGTGCATTTTTACACGCTTTGTGCATTTCTGAACGCTTTGATACACTTTTATACGCTTTGTACGCTTTATACGCTTTGATACGCATTAAAATCACATTTAAACGCATTAAAAGTACACACAAACGCATTAAAATCACATACAAACGCATTAAATCATCCTGCTCCACTGTTTATCCCATCTTCAATTCCTATGGTGAGTTTTCCAAATTACATTCAAAACCCGCATTTCTAACGTATAGACTTCAATCGGAACCGGTTACGATCTTTCAAATAGTGTTTTCAGTCCTGGTATGCTTTTCTTTTAGTTTATCTTTATTATTGTATCTTTTCTGTATAAAAATTAGCCTTTGGTCTAACTTTTATATATAAAAAAAATACAGTAATAGGATATATAAATTTTTTTTTTAAAAAAATTTATATATCTTATTAGTTCAGTATTAACTCTCAGATGGTCGAAACTTTCAGGTGGAATACGCTACAAAAGCTGTAGAAAATGGTGGAACATCAATAGGAATAAAATGTACAGATGGTGTAGTTTTCGCAGTTGAAATTATAACAGCATCAAAATTACTTGTTCCAAATGCAAATAGAAAAATACAAACTATAGATAAACATATTGGTGTTGTATGTTAATTAGTATTTTTATATATATAAACATAATTGAAAATTTACTAATAAACAAGGTATATTCTGGTTTAAATCCAGATGGAAGACATTTTGTCAATAGAGGAAGAGATGAAGCTGAATCTTGGAGATCTCTTTATAAAACACCAATTCCTTTAGATTCAATGGCTGATCGTTTAGGTAGTTTTGTACAAGCTTATACTTTATACAACTCTGTACGTCCATTTGGTATTTCTGCTATAATTGGTGGAATGGATGAAGATGGTTCTCATTTGTATATGGTTGAACCAAGTGGTACTTATTGGGTAAGTTTTTATATTAATTTTTTACAGTAATTTACAGTAATTTACAGTAATTTAATACAGTAATTTAACATACAGGGATACTTAGGAACTGCTGCAGGAAAAGGAAGACAAACAGCTAGATCAGAATTAGAAAAACTTGATCTTCCTAATATCACTGTAAAAGAAGCAATTAAACAAGCTGCTAGAATAATATATTTAGCTCATGGAGATGCAAAAGATAAAGATTTCGAATTAGAGCTTAGTTGGGTCTCAAAGGATACAAATGGTCGTCATGAATACGTACCAAAAGATATTTTTAATCAAGCTGAAGCATATGCGAAGGAAGCTTCAGTTGTTGTTGATGAGGATGCAGTAATGACAGAAGCTACTTAGTTTTTTTTAAATTTACACATGTATGTGTATGTGTATGTATATGTATATGTATGTATATGTATAAGTATATGTATGTATAAGTATATGTATATGTATGTATGTATAAGTATATGTATATGTATGTATGTATAAGTATATGTATATATATATACATATACTATTTGACACATACACTTTAACACATATAACACAAATACAAACTTCAACTCAATTTATATTTATTTCATCTATACAACTAATATTTTATAAATTCTGCTAAATGTAATCATATTTAATTTTATTTCATATTATATTCAATTTTATTTTCATATTATATTTAATTACATAACATATCAATATAAAATACATTCCAAATATAAACAAAAGGTTTAACCCATTTAACGATATCTCCATAATGAAAGAGTATTGTGTCTTTTCCAAGTTTTACGACGTCCAGCCTTTGTTTTATTGTAACGATGACCTTTATTGATACCTCTGCTCTTTGTACCAGCAGCAGTAAGACCACGACTTTCACGATGTTTATGAACAGGATTAACAATCCAATTAATTCTTGGATCTCTACGAATTGCTTTATGCGATGGATCAACAAGAATAACTTCAAAATATTTATATGAAGAATCAGCATTAACCCAATAAGAATTTAAAACACGAAGATTTGAACAAACTCTTCCAACACGTTCTTCTGCTGTTGTACGAGATGATCTTTGATATTTAAGTTGGTTTACTCCCTGATTTGTTGGTTTACCATATGTAGCACCTTTTGGTACTGGACGTTTACGTCCACCACGACGAACACGTATACGATAAATTACAAATCCTTGTTTAGCTTTATAACCAAGTCTGCGTGCTTTATCAGGACGAGATGGTCTTGATGCTCTGTGAATAACATTTAATTGACGATATTCCCAACATCTTACACGGAGAAGGAAACGGAGAATATCTGATTGTTTTTTGCGTTGAAGCTAAAAGTTAGCAACTGATAACAATAATAATACAAAATAATACAATAACTATCTTACCTCTTGAAGATATTTATAAGCACCCACTAGAATCATTTGTTAGCAAAAAAAAAAAAAAAAAACCATAGACAATCCATAACGACAAATTCAACTAAAACAAACTCAATAATCGAAAATCCCGAAAAGAATCAACACTTACTCTTTACTTTTTCCTGACTTTCTTACCCTTTTTGGTGAATGGTGAAGTTAATTTTTTGAATATAAAGATTTCAATATTCTCTATTATCTAATTTTTGCGTTGCGTTGCGTCGTTTTTATTTTTATTTTATTTATTTAAAAAAATTCAATTTTCATTTTTAGACGCAAATGTTTAATTTTTGTATTGTGACTGTTTATTTTTAAAGGTATTACCGTGTAATATTCCATATAATTGTCATGGTTACAACCCTATTTCTAGTTGTTATGTTTAATTGTTTTTCTATAAAAGGATATTTTTAAGATGGATCTTATTTCGAGCAAATATTGTTAGAGAAATTGTTACATGTAAGGATAATTATATTCATATATAGATGTAAATATTCTATAGATGTAAATACTATAATGTAAATACTATAATGTACATATATCAATAAATTGTAATTCAAATCATGATAAATATTCAACCTTTGATGGAAACCCAATCGATTCCAATCTGGCTTCTATAGGTATTTGAATACCTTTTAATTCATTATTTAATTCAAAATTTGTCAAGGATGATTCCATAGGGATAATAATAACTTCCTTGTTTTCTGAAAATGAAATATCCATTTTTAATGTAGTTATCCTATTTAATAATTCATAAAGACTATCTTTTATTTCATATTTATCAATTTCCTTTGTATATGAAACTTTAATTCTTATTCCAAACGCATCGTTAATAGAACTCTTATCCATTTGTTCTAATATAGGTCCACTAGTTATTTTTATTTTCCCATCTGTTTTTTGTAATACTGATACTGGTATCTTTGATCGTAAACTTAATGATCCTGCTAATGAAAGCTCTGGAACATGTGTAGTTATTGTTTTCATAACTATAACATTTCTATAAGGTTCAGGATCTTGTGAAACACTTTGAAGTCCATATACTTCAGCAAGACAATGAATAAATTGTCTTTGTGGCTTTTTCATAGGAGGAAATGATAATGATTTTTTTGATGGTAATGAATTCATTACTAAATCATTTAAAGAATTCTCAATAGTTTCACACCAAAGTTTATTCTTTGAATAATATGAAAGTAAATAATCTGAATGAGGAATTGAAGTTCTTTCTGGATCTAAAACATTTATATTAAGAGCTTCAGCTAATTTCTTATTTCTTTCCAAAACTAAACAAAGATCATTACATTTCAAAGCAATATGAGAACCATTATTAGAGGTTGAACTATTACAAGTAACTTGTTTAGATAGATTCCCACAAGGACAATGAATTTCAATTAAATTTTGACATGGTTCAGATTCTTTGCATTTATATGGTGCATGACATGGTTTAGTATCAGGATGTCCACAAGATTTAATTTTACCACATGGTTGCGTACATGGTGACTCACATTGTCCAACATTATGACATATCTTTCTACACTTGTGAGCACCGCAAGGAAGTATCTTGTCACAAACTTTCCCACAAGAAATTATTTTTCTTCCACAAGGTTGATTTTTAACAATAGTCTTACCACATGTGCACTTCTTATCAACTAAATAAGGACAAGAGGGACATTGGACATCATCAAAATGACAATCATGTTTCACAAGAGGATGTCCACAACTTGTAGGTCTAGTACATGGGAATCTACATTTTGGTGGTGAAGTTCCACAAGGAATAGGAGGCATGATCTTTGTTTGTCCACAATTACATGTCAACTCTTCAAAGCTTGCTTCCAAACATGTGTTACAAGCACCTTTATGACAAACCATTTGACAATGATGATTACCACATTTTAATAATCTATCACAGTTTCTAGTACATATATGTTCTGATTCATACATATCATCAGAAAAGTTTAAAAATTTGCTTCGTTTCTTTTTTAAAATACGTTGAGTAGCAATTTTCTCAGCAGAACAACATCTTCTTCCACACTCATGTCGTTGACAATTTAAACGAATATGACATATACGATTACATTTTGGTTTATTGTTCCCATCTAATTCTTTACAAGTTAATGTAATATTTGAATAACCACAAACACATTCTCTAGTAACTTCAACTTCACATGGGTTGCAAGGTCCATTATGACAAATTTCGGTACATTTATGTCCACATGATAAAACTTTATCACATACTTGATTACAACTTGGGATTGGATCTTGACAAGATTGTCTTGGTTTTCCTAATAATTTTTCAACATTTACCTTCCCACAAAAGCAAGTATTAGCAACATCAGGACTTAAAGGACAATGAGCAGAGGAATAGGATAAAGGATGACAATTTTTTGAACATTTATGTATTTTACAATCAAAAAATTTTTGACAAATATTTCCACAGGTATATCTTCCTTCCCAAATTTTAACATTTCCATCTTTATCAATATCTACACTGTTTTTAGCATTACCCAATTGATAACATTTCATAAATTTTGAATTTTTACCACAATAACATTTTGTATTTATTTCCATTTCACAAGCACCACATAAACCATCATGACAATTTTTACGACAAGTATGTTTACCACATGGCATTATTTCACCACATATTTCTTTACAATTCCAACCTTCATAATTAGTTTCTTGACATTTTTTTTGTTTTGAATGTTTACCACATGCACAAGATATAATAGGACCAATAGCAGAACATTTTATATGCGGACCTGGATGACAAGGAAGTTGACAAATATGAGGACAATTTTCATATTTTACACCACAAGTCTGTCCACAACTATGAGGAATTAATGTTAAATTACTATTAGGAGATTCTTGTTTCCCACACCAACAAGTATAAGATTTAGGTAAATAATCTAAAATTGATTGACAACCTGGACATCTCCAAGAATGAGAATTATCTTGTTTATTTGCTTCAGATTGTTTAGATTGTTTAGCCCATTGAGAAATACAAGAAAAATGAAATACTCTATAACAAGTTGAACAAGACCATATTTTTGAACGTTTTGAAATATTATTCATACAAACCATACATTCATATTTTTTTGATAAAATTTCACTAATTATTGTAATAATTAAACTATCATTTGGTACACCTAAAGCTCTAAAATAGTCAAGTTCCTCAGAAACATTATGATATGAAGAAAATGATTTTTTTTCTTCTTCATCATTAACTTTATCAAGAACATCTATTGTAGAAATTGTTAGATTGCTTCCAAATGATTTTTTTACATTATTTTGTTTATCATTTTTATTTTTAAAATTGTTTTTATTTTCTAAATTGTTTTTATTTTCTAAATTGTTTTTATTTTCAAAATTGTTTTTATTTCTATTTCTGTTACTTCCTTCACGTGTGTTTTTGTTCTGTCTTTTTTCGTTATTTTCATTTTTGTAATTATTTCTGTTTCTGAGTCGATTTCTGTTATTCCCATTTCTGTTTCTGTTGGTATTAGTGTTGGTATTAGTGTTGGTATTAGTGTTGGTATTAGTATTAGCATTAGCATTAGCATTAGCATTAGCATTAGCATTAGCATTAGCATTAGCATTAGCATTAGTGTTAGTATTAGCATTAGCATTAGCATTAGCATTAGAGTGTGCATTAGCATTAGTATTAGAGTGTGTATTAGCATTAGAGTGTGCATTAGAGTGTGCATTAAAGTGTGCATTAAAGTGTGCATTAAAGCGTGCATTAGCATTCCTCGAACCTCTTGAATGATTTCTTCTATAATTGAACCTTCTTTCATTAGAAAAAGTTGGTAAATTTGAACTTTGGTCCAAAGATGTCGAAGTTACTACATTTGTGCTTTCTTCTAGAGTCATTTTAACCAGTTTGAAACTTATTTTTATAGTTTTTTTTTATATTATTCCCTTTAATATGATTTTAAACAAAAAAAGTCCTTTAAAAGAAATTTTTTTTATAAAAAATTTCAAAAAATTTCAAAAAATTGTGGCAAATTATTAAAAAAAATAAAAATATTTTTTTTTTTTATAAAAATATTTGAATTTTAATATATTTTCTAAAATAAATGCGTTGTTATGGTTATGTATAAGGAGGGTAACTGTAACCATAACTACGGTTGCAACGTGTTTAAGAAAACAAAAACAAAATATTTCAAATTATAATATTATTTATTATGAGTAGATAATATAATAAAAATACAATGTAGTATATTTAGTATATTATATTATATACGAAGTATATAATGTAATATATTATGTATAGTATAGTGTAGTATAATATGTATAGTATAGTGTAGTATAATATAATATAGTATGTATAGTATATATAGTATAGTACATAGAGTATATTATATAGTATATTATATAGTATGGTATGGTATATAATATAGTATAATATAATATAGTATAGTGTAAATAATATAGTATAGTATAATATAGTATAATACATAATATAATACATAATATAATATATAATAGTGTAGTATGTATAGTATAATATGATATAATATATATAGTATATATAGTATAGTATATAGAGTATAGTATAATATAGTATAGTATAATATAATATAGTATATAGTATATAGTATTATATAGAATATTATAGTATATATAGTATAATATATATAATATAGTATATATAGTATAATATATGTAATATAGTATATATAATATATATAATATATATAATATAGTATATATAGTTTGTATAATATATGTAGTGCAAATTGTAGAATAATAATTTACTATTCTGTATGACGCTTGTGAAAAATATAAGTTTTTGAAAATGAAGCAATTTCATCCCAATAAGCAGGAATATTGCATGTGTCATTGTGTTTTCTAAATAATAATAAAATAAACAATGTTAGTAATTATATATTATATTTTTTTTTAAAATAAACTTACCCATATGTAAACTTGACTATCTTTTTCTTATGAGTAGGAGCTAATTTGTAAAGCTCATCCATATGTGAAGATGGAACTATTTCATCTTCTCGTCCACTTAGAAATAGAATAGGAAGTTTATTAATAGTTTTAATAAGTTCCTCTGATTTCCATTTTTCTTTACATAGAAAAGCAAAAGGACCAATGATTGGCATTACGCTAAATATTAGTATAAAAAAGATAGTAATAAAAAGGTTAATAAAAATTTATACATACTATGGAATTACTTTAGGTAGAGATAAAAAAGTATTTTCTAATATTAAAGCAGTAATCTAAAAATTAGTTAGTTTGATATAATCTAATTGAAAAAAGTATTTATTTGTAAATACCTCATCTTGATGCATAGCAGCTAAATAAATTGCTACAGCACCACCGATACTTTGACCATATAAAATGATATTAGTATTTTTTAAAATTTTATTATTTTTAACGAATTTTAAAACAGCTTTTGCATCTAATTTTAGTCCTTGTTCATTTGGTTTTCCTGTTGCATGACCATAACTTATGGGGTTAGCTAATGATTAATACATAAAATAATTAAACACTCATATACCCTCTATATGAAAGTAATACAACATTGTATCCCATTTTATAAAGATTTACTGCGAGTGGAATTCTATCGCCCTGTATGAATTTAAAAAATTAGTTTTATTTTAATTATTAAGAATTTAATAATGTTCCTCACCATGTTACCAGCATTTCCACAGAATATGATAATAGTTTCACCAGAAGATTTTCCATTTGAATTGCAATTCTGTGATAATGTTAATATAATAAGTATGCATATAATAAGTATGCAATAAATATGCAATAAATATGCAATAAATATGCAATAAATATGCAATAAATATGCAATAAATATGCAATAAATATGCAATAAATATGCAATAAATATGCAATAAATATGCAATAAATATATAATAAATATATAATAATATACAATAATATACTCACCAAAATAATATAAACAGGCAATGTTTCTCCATCTTCTGTTACAACTTCAACTTGATCATATGGTAGACCATATTGACCTGGATTGACAACATTTAATTTTGCAGTTTTTGGAAAATCATTAAGATAAATTAATAATCTTTGAGAAAAATATAAAGTCCCTAATGTAATTGTAAAAGTAGTTATTATAGCACCTAATCCATATTTTAAATATTTAAAATATGGCCATAATCTTATTATTGAATTATGTCCATAGTTGTATATTTTTGAAAACATATTTTGCATTTATGAATATATTTACAGTTTAGGTACAAATAGAAATGCTATGTATATTAAATTTGTATGTAGTTTATGTAGTTTACGATATTACAGTCAGTACAGTTATTATTTGTTTTACGATGTTTTGATGTGAATATTATTGTATTATATACGAAGTATATAATACAATATTATATATATTATACTATAGTATATTATATTATATTATATTATACTATATTATATATATTATTATTATTATATATATTATTATTATTATATTATAGTATACTATATTATATTATATTATAGTATATTATAGTATATTATATTATATTATATTATAGTATATTATATATATTATATATATTATATATATTATACTATATTATATTATACTATATTACTCTATTATATTATACTACTCTATTATATTATATATTATATTATATTATATATTATATTATATTATATATTATATTA
>JAJLXO010000392.1:0-18994 GCA_030571375.1 Botryozyma mucatilis | reverse complement strand
TTATTATTGTTATCATTATTACTATTACTATTACTATTACTATTACTATTCCTATTCCTATTATTATTACTATTATTATTATCCTATTACTATTCCTATTTCTATTATTATTACTATTACTATTCCTATTCCTATTATTATTACTATTCCTATTCCTATTATTATTACTGTTATTATTATTATTATTACTATTACTATTCCTATTCCTATTATTATTACTATTATTATTATCCTATTACTATTCCTATTACTATTCCTATTTCTATTATTATTACTATTATTATTGTTATTATTACTATTATTATTGTTATTATTATTATTATTATTATTATTCTCATTATTATTATTATTATTCTCATTATTATTATTATTATTATTATTATTATTATTATTATTATTATTATTATTATTATTATTATTATTATTATTGTTATTATTATTATTATTATTATTATTATTATTATTATTATTCCTATTCCTATTCCTATTCCTATTCCTATTCCTATTCCTATTCCTATTATTATTACTATTATTATTATTCCTGTTCCTATTCCTGTTATTATTACTATTATTGTTATCCTATTACTATTTCTATTACCATTACTATTATTATTATCCTATTACTATTACTATTCCTATTTCTATTATTATTACTATTATTATATTTGTTGTTAATTACCATGATCTGATTTAATTTGCTATCAGCTTTCATAATCTATATAGTTTTATTAATTATTAATTAAAATAAAAATATACTGTAAAAATATGTAATTATTTGCACAAATATAAAAAAAATCCAAAAAATGCGCTTTGCTGAATTCGTCCCAATCACATGATATCATACTTTTAAAACCCTAAGTTCGGTGCGTAAATAGTCCCATAATATCCTACTGGGATGAAATCATAATACTTTATAGTACGAAATTGTCTGACTGGGATGAAATCGTAATACTTTATAGTACGAAATTGTCTGACTGGGATGAAATCGTAATATTTTAAAATACGAAATTATCTGACTGGGATGAAATCGTAATATTTTAAAATACGAAATTATCTGACTGGGATGAGATCGTAATACTTTATAGTACGAAATTGTCTGACTGGGATGAAATCGTAATACTTTATAGTACGAAATTATCTGACTGGGATGAAATCGTAATATTTTAAAATACGAAATTATCTGACTGGGATGAGATCGTAATACTTTATAGTACGAAATTGTCTGACTGGGATGAAATCGTAATACTTTATAGTACGAAATTGTCTGACTGGGATGAAATCGTAATATTTTAAAATACGGAATTGTCTGACTGGGATGAAATCATAATAATTTTAAAGTACGAAATTGTCTGACTGGGATGAAATCGTAATATTTTAAAATACGGAATTGTCTGACTGGGATGAAATCATAATAATTTTAAAGTACAAAATTGTCCGATTGGGATAAAATCGGATTTAGAAAAAAGATGATTTCATCCCAGAAAAAAAAAAAAAACTGGTCCGATATCATCTTTTTTTCGATCCGTAGTGTATGTTTACATAAATTATATCTTTTTACATAAATTATAACCTATCCAATTAAACACTTTACTATAAATTATAATTATTTTATTTAAATTAATATATTCAACTATAAATTATATATGTTTAAGTTGTATCTATATGTATAAAAATATCTATTTACATAAATTATAACCATTTTATATAAATCATAACCAATTGTAATTATTATATTTTATTTAAATTACATCCATTTTATAAATCATAAACAATTATCTATTTACATAAATTATAACTGTTTACTATAGATTATAATTATTTTATATAAATTACATCTATTCTATAAATCATAACCAATTGTATTTAATTTACTATAAATTAATACTTTACTATAAATTATATATATTTTATTTAAATTATATGTATTTTATTTAAATTACATCTATTTACTATAAATGATATATATTTTATATAATTTATAACCAATTATATCTATTTCACATAAATTATAATTATTTCATTTAAATTAATATATTTTATTAAAATTATAATTATTTTATATAAACTATAACCATTTTATATAAATTACATCTATTTTATAAACCATAACCAATTGTAATTATTTTATATAAGTTATAATTATTTTATATAAGTTATAATTATTTTATATAAATTATATATATTTTAATTAAATTAATATATTTTAGTATAAATTACATCTATTCTATAAATCATAACCTATTGTATTTATTTTACTATAAATTATAATTATTCTATTAAAATTAATATATTTTATTAAAATTACATCTATTATAACCAATTATATCTATTTATATAAATTATATCTATTCTATATAAATTGTATTTATTTACTATAAATTATAATTATTTTATATAAATTAAATCTATTTACTATAAATTATATATATTTTATATAAGTTATAAGTATTCTATTAAAATTACATCTATTATAACCAATTATAGCTATTTATATAAATTATATCTATTTTACATAAATTATAACTATTTTATAATTACATACATTTCATATAAATTGTATATATTTTACTATATATTATAATTATTTACTATAAATTACATACATTTCATATAAATTGTATATAAATTAATATCCTTTACTATAAACTATATCTATTCTATATAAATTATAACTGTTTACTATAGATTATAATTATTATATTAAACTTATTACTATTTATATAAATTATCCAATTATATCTATTTTACATAAATTATAACTATTTTATAATTACATACATTTCATATAAATTAATATACTTTACAAATTACATCTATTACTATACAAAATATAAAATATTCCTATAAACATAATAGATATAGATAATAACACATACAGTTAGATAAATTTACGAATATATACTATTGTATAGTTATATAATTCATCAATTTAAAACTACATCTCATACAATGCCATCGTCAAATGCTATACTATAAACAAATAAGATGACTAATAATCTGAACATAGTTACTAACAAAGCAAACAACATTACTAATAACATATAAACCATTACTAACTACCCACGTGGTGGTGCTTTTTCCATTTTGGGTAAATATTTTTAATTAATAAAATAAGGAAAATAAACAAAAAAAGTATAAAAAAACAAAAAACACAACAAAAAACAAAAACAAAAACAAAAACAAAAACAAAAAACAAAAAACAAAAAACAAAAAACAAAAAACAAAAAACAAAAAACAAAAAATTTAAACTTTTAACTTAAATACTCAATTAAACACTCAGTAAAACATCCAATTATACACTTTGCATGTCTTACATAGTATTCTAATATAATCACTACAGAATGCTATTTGGAACTAGATTACACAGGGAAATGTATCAGCCTTGGGCTGAACATTATGTCTCCTACGATAAATTAAAGAAATTGTTAAGAGAAAATGTTGTTCCTTTGAGTTTAAGAGTGGATAAGGATGGAAATGCTAACAATGGTAATAATGGTAATAATGGTAATAATGGTAATAATGGTAATAATGCTAACAAAAATGCTAACAAAAATGCTAACAAAAATGCTAACAAAAATGCTACTAATGCTAATAATAATGGTAAAAATGCTATTAATGCTACTAATGCTACTAATGCTACTAATGCTACTAATGCTATTAATGCTACTAATACTACTAATACTACCAATCCAGATCCAGAATGGACTGAAAAAATGGAACTCTCATTTGTAACTTTCTTAGATAAAGAGTTGGAAAAAGTTTATGCTTTTCAATCCCAAAAGTATAATGAATTACTCGGAAAAGCAAAAGCATTAGAAGAGGAAGTTATAAAAGTTGATAATGATACTAATAATAATAATAATAATAATAACAACAACAACAACAACAACAACAGCAAAAATATCGATATTAATAATAAAAATAATAAAAATATCAACTTGGAATATTTTGAAAATGAATTGGACGATATTTCTATGCAAGCAAAAGAATTGAGCAAATTTGCAAGATTAAATTTTACTGCATTTTATAAAATTGTTAAAAAACATGATCGTTTACATACACAATATACTGTAAAACCACTTTTAAATGTAAGATTAAGTGCTCTACCTTTTTACTCAGAAGATTATTCTCCTCTTATTTATAAGTTATCAGCTTTATACACAAATTTACGTTCCCGTACACAAGGTGAACGAGGTTTTAACATGTCTTCAAGCTTACTTTCAAACTCAATGAAACAATCTGTAGGTTCATTAACTAGTTCAAACTCAAATTTACTCTCAAACTCAAATTTACAAGTAAATTTAAATTCACAACTAACTTTGAACCCTCCTCTAGAATCACCCCAATACATTTCATATAAATTTTGGGTACATCCTGATAATATAATGGAAGTTAAAACAACAATTTTACGTCATCTTCCAGTTTTAATATATAATCCAAAATCACTTAAAACTGCTGATGTACAACAAATTGATCCAACAATTACAAATTTATACTTTGATAATTCAAATTTTCAATTATTTGAAGATAAACTTGAAAAACAAGAATATGCTGATAGTTTTAGATTAAGATGGTATGGAAAATTAAATGATGCTGCCGATATTACTATTGAAAAAAAATCTGTTAAATCTAATGAAGATGGTTTCTCAGAATCTGTAAATGAACAACGTTTAAGTGTTAAAGAAAAATATGTTAAAGGTTTCCTTAATAATACTTATCATATGGAAAGACAAATTTCAAAAATGCAAGAAAGACAAACCCCATTATCTGATATTGCTTCTTATAAAGCAACTGTATATGAAATGCAATCTTTTATTAAAGAATTCCATTTACAACCAGTCGTTAGAGCTGTTTATAATCGTACTGCTTTTCAAATCCCCGGGGAAGATAAAATTCGTATATCATTAGATTCAAACTTAGTTTTCATTCGTGAAGATTCTCTTGATGCTGACAGACCCATACGTGACCCATCAGAATGGCATAGAGCTGATATTGATGATAATAATCTTGAATATCCTTTTTCACTTATTAGAAAAAGTGAAGTTTCTCATTTTCCATATTCTGTCTTGGAAATTAAGGTTAAACTTAATCAAAATTCTTCTAAAAAAATCCTTTCTAATCAAACTTCTCTTCCTCACAATACTTCACAAGATAATAATGCTAATCAACTTTTAACTGAAAGCACTGATAGTTTATCCTCCCCAAATTTAAATTCAAATGATAACAATACTTCATTGCCTTTATCATTTTCAACTACAACCTCATCTCATATGCCTAGATGGGTCAAAGATTTAGTCAAATCTGGTCTTGTCAAGGAAGTTCCTAAATTTTCTAAATTTATTCATGGCGTATCAGTTTTGTTCGAATCAGATGATGAACATATTTCTGCTTTACCATATTGGCTTCCTGAGCTTGAAACTGATATTACTGAATCAAATTATGATAATAAAAATAATAAAGTAACAAGTGATCATAGTATTTCAAAATCATTAGGATCTTCCAGTTCCGAATCTACAAGAAAAAAATCAGGTCTTGCATCTGATATAGATTCAGAATCGAGTGATGATGATGATGAAGAAGACGACGAAGAAAATGTTACAAACAGTTCTTCTAATACTGCAAAAGCAAAATCAAAATCAAAACAAAAGATTAAAGGAAAAGACAAAGAAATCAATAAACTACTATTCTTAGATCAAGGAAATAGTAGAGCAAGGAATGGAATTTCATACCTAGATGATCGTAATTTTGATGAACAAGATGATGCAGAAGATGATTATGATGAAGATGATGAAGATTTCGAAGGAATAAACATTACTAATTCAAGAAATACTAAATTGCCTCCGGGAGTGATTAAACCTAAATACCTTTTATCAAAAATGGGTCCAGTAAAAGTTGAAACAAAAGTATGGTTGGCAAATGAACGTACTTTTAATAAATGGATGCATATTGTAATGTTGTTTGCAGCTGTAACTTTTGGCTTTGCAAGCAGTCAAGAATCCATCAAACTCGCTTATGCATTCTTGGGTTTAACTTTTTTTACCGCTATTTGGGCTTATGTAATGTATGTTTATAGATTATCTATAATACGTCAAAGAGATGGAAGAAATTTAGATGCTCCTCTTGGACCTATTGTTGTTTGTATTGCCCTATTGGTTGTTATAACAATTCAATTTTTTGATGTTTACAATCGTCGAAAAAATAATCTTCTTTTATCTGTATGATTTTTTTAAATCTTATTGGTTTTTTTTGTTGACAATTATTTGATTGTTTATTTATTTTCTGTACTTATTTTTTTACTATGTATTGGTTATTTATTATTTATTTATTGACAAATTGTTTAATTATTTATTATCTATTTAAATTTTGTATATCAAAAAAGAATTTCTTACTAGAACGTTCGAATTGGGATTTATTAAAAGATAAATAGAAAAGTTTCTGTATATTATATAAGTTTAAAAATTCCAGTTATTGAAATAAAGCAACATGAGAAAAAATGAGGAAAAAAAAAAAAAAGAGGAAACACTTTTTGAAAATATACCATTGTTAATAAATAAAAAGCTTAATAAATACATAATTGTTAATTTAAAAACTCAAGACACTCTCTCTAAACTAAATTTACAGCGATCCGGCCAATGTTAATTTAGTATTTATTGATTAAATAAATAGAGGAATGAAAAAAATAAAAGAAATAAAAAGAAGTGAGAAAAATTAAAAAAAGTTAAAAACCACAAAAGCACGTTAAACATTAAATTCATAATGAATAAATGAATAAAAAAATAAAAGAATAAAGAATTAAATAAATAAATAAATAAGTAAGTAAATAAATAAACAGAATAAAAACGTATAGTAAAATAAGCAGATTAGTAAATAATTAAACAATAAAAATAATAATAATAATAGATAAATAGTAATAATAATTATAATAATAATAACAATATTCATAAATAAATAAATAAGAAATTAAAAATAAATAAAATATAAATAGAATATAAATAAAAAAAAGTTGATCCAATGTTTCAAATCCGGAAACATAATGCGAAGAAAAGTAGACACAAAACAAATAAAAAACAGAAGAGAAAATAGAAACCACTATAAAAAAATTAATCCATGCTCACGTTGTTGAATGAATTGGTTTAGTAGGAGATAATGGAGCTGGAATAAAATATTTTCCTGAGGTAGGAGGAGATGATGAAACTTGAGAGTTGTGTGCTAATGGAGATGATGACATAGAAAATCTTTGTAAAGGTGAGGAGAACACTGATTCTTTAGAATGAGATAAGTTTGAGAATGGAGGTGATGATGAAAGTTCAACAGGCTTATTTGCTTTAGACAAATCACTCTGCGCCTGATCAAATTTAGATGGCAGTGTCGCAGCAGAAATATTTGTCTCTGAGTTTGTATTAGGACTCAATGTTTTAAAAGAAGCATCTGGACCAGCATTGATTATATCTTTTGAACCTAAGCTTGGTATAACAGATTTTTTCTTTTGTAATAAAATTGTGGAAGGCTTTGGTGACGATGGAGATTTTAAATAGTTTTTAAAACACTTGTCATCAAGCCAGCCAACACGCTCAAACGCCATATATAAGCGGGAAGCTTTATTCACATCAATTCGGCAAGCCTTTTGTGAATCAGTTCTACGAAATGGTAAACCCATTCTCAATCTATGAACCTTTTCTGCAAATATTCTTCTTTTCGAATCAATATAGAGAGCACAAGAAAGTCTAAGAACACTAGCTAAATGTATTTCTGCTTGATGCAAAAGATGAGCATCAGGATCTTCAGATAAATCCATTGGCGATCCTTTCCATTCAGCTCGAAGAGATTTTCCAGGAGGCAAGGTAGACGTTGGAGGTGAATAATCTGGAAGATCTTTGAAATCTGTATCGTGTGTCTTTGAAGGAGGAGGAGAGGATCTTCCCATTACATTTGACTGGCTATGTACTCTTGATTTAGTAGAGGATGCTTTTGCACGAGAATTAGATGATTTGGCAATAGTTTTTTTAATTGGATTAGCAATAGTTTTTGTGTGTGGTAACGCTATTGGCAGAGGTTTTTCTGTATGAGTAGAGTTAGAAGAAAAGGATTTAACTTTAGGAATATGTTGACCAGTATTATTATTAGCTGTATTTGAAACATATGATGCAATTGTAGGAGAATTTTTAGCAGCTCTTCTTGTGCTATAATTTGAAACTACAGTATTTACACTTTTATTACGTAAAGTAGTAGTATTATATTGTGCTTGCGTTGTTTTACCAGAAGAGACAGAATTTGTTGGATGGTTTAAGATTGTATCGTGAATTCCAGAATTTTGTAAAGCAGGTAAAGATGATTGGCTATGATCTTTTATTTGTGATTTTTTAAAAATAGAATTGTCTTGATTTTCTGATAAAGGAGATGGGGGTGATTGAAAAGATGGTGTATTTGCTATCGTTCGACTTATAGCGCGTCTTAACTTACGATTAACTTTATGAGTATTATGAGAAGATTTTTGAGTTGATAAAGTAGCATGTAAGCTATTCGGTGAAGACTTATTATTTTTAACCATTAGAGAAGGAGCATAACGATATAAATAAGATTTTTCTCTGAGATAATATGCAGATGGATTTGATCGTAAAACATCCCAGGAAGATGTTGAACGTTTTTTGGGTTTAGGTGAATTATTTTTTTTCCCATCTTGACGTTTATTACTATCTAATTTAGTTGACTTTTGTAGTTTGCGATTATTTAATTCAGTTACATCTTCAAGCTTGTGTTTACCTAATTTAGTTATATCTTCTAAATTTATTTTGCTAAATTTAGATTGTTGCACATTTGGAGAATCCAAAGGTAATGAAAAAGAATCTGAAGAAGAAGAAAATGAGTCAGAGAAAGAATCAGAAGATAAAGAGGATGACAAAGAGGAAGAAGAAATTGATGTTGATAAAGGAGTAGATGATAAGTTTAAAATTGGAACATTGTGTTCTTCTATTTGAATTTGAGTTATATCATTATTATGATTTTTCTCATAAGAAAATGGCAAATTTTGATCTTGTTCATAATTGTGTATGTTATGAGAAAAGTTTTGAGTAGAGAAAGAAGTAGAAGGCATTGTTTTGATTGTGATTAACAGTAATGGTTATTATAAAAATTTATTATAAAAATCCAGAGATAATAAATTAATAATAAAGTTAATAAAAAGTATTTTGTAGATAAATTTTCAAATACTATTTATTATTATTTGAAAATAATTGATAATAAAACTAATAATAAAATTGATGCGCTTAAAGATATTGACAGGGTCTGAAACTAGTATAAGAATTATAACGGGTTTCAAAGTGCATGCAAATGCTATTATTAATAATAAAAAGAAAAATAAACAAATAAACAATAAATATTTAGGGTCTCAAAAGTAGGGTTAGATTTTTCGTTTTAGGTTTTAAATGCTGTAGGTTAATATAAACAAACTTATTTTATAGTAATAATAATATGCCTTGTAGTGTGAATGATATGCACTATAAAATAAAATATAAGCGTTTGAATTTGAATGTTTATACTATGCATCAAATATATGAATGAATGACATCAACACTAAGCGATAAATGAGTGAAGAAAAAAAAAAAAAAAAATTTGAGTTATAAAAAATCAAGTTATAAAAATTGAGTTTTATATTTTTTTGAATTGTCTAGAAAGTGAAACGTTAATGAGTAAATATAAAATATATAGAGTCAATATCAAATCCAACACAAGTATTAAATTGTAAATTTCACAAAAAGTAGGGGAATCAACAATTTTAAATATTTAATATGCGTTAAAACTCATACAACTATTAATAGTGTTTATAATTTTGCATGTATATATAAATAATATTTTGCATGTATAAATAATATTTTGCATATATAAATAATATTTTGCATATAAATAATATTTTGCATATATAAATAATATTTTGCATGTACCTTTTCTTTTAATGCTTAAAATAAACCAATTTGTTGATTCATAATAAATCTATACAATATTTGCCATATAATATAATAAAATATTATACATAAACTCTTAGCTGTAAGTCATTTCGCATTAAAAAGACTAATGAAAGCTGTCTTAAACTTTACCATAAAATTAATTACTATATAAGAAATAAAAAAACAATTTTAATAATAATAATACTAGTATTAAACTACATAATAAATCTGTTTTAATGTAAACAAAACTAATTTTTACTATGTGAAATAAATAAACACTGTAAACAAACCGCTCTAATATAATTTAAATTAAACAATTAAAAAAACGCTATACTGTTATAAGTAAATGTACAGATTTCATTAACAAAATAATACGTTGTAATTTATTTTTTACATACAAATTTTAATACGGGTAATTATTTTTAGCTTCGTTGTTATTTTATTTTCTTAGGTGTCCTTAACTTTAAGGTCGCACTAAAAAAGTTAAAGGTGTTGATTGTAAATGAGTTTTTATAGTTTAAAGTATAAAGTTTAAAGCTGTTTTTATTATGAATTTGTATATGTATGATGATTTGTTAGAGAGTTATTTGTATTTATAGCATATCTTTATAGCATATCTTTATAGCATATTTTTATAGCATATTGTATCTAAAATTACAACTTGAGATTTAACTTGTCGCACAAATTAGAAATCACTTTGAACAGGTATTCAAAATGCCATAATAAAAAGAATATATAATAAACAACTTTACAAGAGAATAGTTGATTTTAATTCAATAGTAATAAAATAACTATTAAAGTCCTTTTGGATAAAAATTTGAAAACCAATTTGAAATGATTATAAGTATATTTAACAAACTTAAGATTGAATCAAGTAATTCTACAATAGAGTTTACATAAAGATTTAAAAAGTAAATTTAAAAATATTAAACATTCAAATCAAATGCATTAGAACAATAAGTATTTAAATAAATAAATAAAAAAATTAAATAAGTGCGTAATCTAAGCAAACATTAAACCAGAAATAAAAAGTAAACAAAAAATATTCAATTATTGATGCGTTAAAAACATTGTTACATTATATGAAGTGATCAATGCATGTGAGATATAAGAAATAAATGATAAATAGAAAATAATATATTATATAAAACTTAAATATTAAATTTAAATATTAAATTTAAATATTAAATTTAAATACTAAATAATAAATACTATCAATAAATACTAAACAATGAATAATAAATAATATATAATATATAATAACTATGGAGTATAAGATATTAAATACATACATACATACATACATACATCTATACATCATAATAAAAATATCAAATAAAATTTAAAGTTTTAAATATATAATACATAATATATAATATATAATATATAATATAAAACATACATACATCATAATAAGTATTAAATAAAATTTAAAATTTAAAATTTTAAATACATATTATATAATAAATATTAAATATTAAATAAAATATCAATATAATATATAATATAAAACATACATACATCATAATATAAATATTTAATAAAATTTTAAATTTTAACTATATAGTATATGTTATGTTATATATAATAAGTATTAAATAAAATTCCAATAAAATATAAAATATAAAATATAATACATATTATATAATATATAATAAATACTGAATAAAATTTTATAAAATATAAAATATAAAACATACATACATCATAATATAAATATTAAATAAAATTTTAAATTTTAAATATAGTACATATTATATAATATATAATAAATATTAAATGAAATTTAAATTTAAAATTTTAAATATTATTAAAATATAAAATATAAAACATACATACATCATAATAAATATTAAATAAAATTTAAAATTTAAAATTTTAAATATTATTAAAATATAAAATATACATACATCATGATAAAAATATCAAATAAAATTTAAAGTTCTAAATATATAATACATAATATATAATATATAATATAAAACAGACATACATCATAATAAGTATTAAATAAAATTTAAAATTTAAAATTTTAAATACATATTATATAATAAATATTAAATATTAAATAAAATATCAATATAATATATAATATAAAACATACATATACATCATAAAATATTAAATGAAATTTAAAATTTAAAATTTTAAGTATATACATAATCATATCAATTCAAAACTTATTAAATACTATATTAAATCATACTAAAAACCCCACTTAATCTTACGTCACTCTAAAATCAATAGGCATATAATCAATTAACTAACTAATATCTTTTCAATTTCAATATAAACCTTATAAACTTAAAAATTTTTTCAATATAAAGAACAAAGCATATAAGTAAGTAAGTAAGTAATCTTTATTGAAAATTTCACGTGAAATGGTCAATACCTAACCATTTTCTATCAAGCACCTATTAAAGTTTAATTTGTATAAATTTATTATTTTTTTTCTATAGCAACTATTTAATTTACCAATTTTTTATCATTTTTAAGATGCTCATCGAGTAAAAAATTCATATTTGCCATTTCTCTCCAATCAACTTTTTTTATCATCTTATTGCATAATAATTATATCAAATGTATATAAATAGTAATAAATAATAATAAATATTTAAAATGTGTATCTATTATAAGAATTTTTTTTTTTTTTTTTTTTATAACATATATATATATATATTAGTTGTAAATCGTATACAAATATAATATTTATTTCCCCATAATGATTACCCCAGATTCTGAAACTCGCCAAGAACATTATAATGAAGATAACCAAATTTTAGAAAAAAATATTTCAAATGATAATAAAAATATTACAGAAATTAATGAAATTTCTACTAATGATTTAAATTCACAAAATCTTTCATTATATAAAATAACTTCAAATGAAAATATTTTAACACAAAAAGAAATTAATAAAATATGGTTAAAAGTAGATTTAAGAATATTACCAATTTCTTGTATTCTTTATCTTGCTTCATATATTGATAGAGCAAATATAGCAAATGCAAGAATTTTAGGTATGCAAAAAGATCTTAATCTTACTCAAGGTCAATATAATTGGGCTTTATCAATTTTTTTCATTGGTTATGTAATCTTTGAAACACCATCAAATATTTTATTAAAAAGAATTGGTCCAAGATGGTATATACCAACTCTTACTATACTTTGGGGAATGATTTGTGCTTTAATATCACAAGTTAAAAATGGTAATTCTTTATTATGTATACGTTTCTTTCTTGGTGTTGTTGAAGCTGGTTTCCTTCCAGGAATAATTTTTTGGATAGGTTCTTGGTATCCACGTGAATTACAAGGTAGAAGATTTGCTATACTTTATTCAACTGTTTCTTTAACTGGTGCTTTCGGTGGTTTATTAGCAACTGCAATTCATGCCTTAGATGGTACTCATAATATTGCTGGTTGGAAATGGATTTTTATTGTTGAAGGTGTAATTACTACTGGTTTAGGTTTATGTGCTCTTTGTGTAATGGTTACATATCCTGAAAATGCTAAATTTTTATCTCCAAAAGAACGTGCATATATTGTTCGTATTAATATTGAAGATAGAGCTCAACATTCAAATTTAAAAATTGATTGGTATGGTGTACGTCAAACATTTACTGATTATCGTACTTATCTTTGGGGTTTAGTTTATCTTTCAACTTATATTCCTGTTTATTCTGTTATTTTATCTCTTCCATCTGTTGTCGTTGGTTTAGGATACTCTGGAACTATTGCTACCTTAATGGCTTGTCCACCATATGGTTTCGGTTTTATTATTGTATTAATTTGTGGTTATACATCTGATAAGTATAAGGATAGATATTGGCATTATATAATTGGTTGTATTATTGCAACTATTTCTCTTATAGTTCTTGCTACTGTTAAAAATAATGCTGCAAGATATGTAATGTTTTTCCTTATGATGTTTATGTTTTTACCAATATCTATAATATGGTCATGGCTTGCAAATAATGTTGCCGGTCCAACTAAAAGAGCTGTAACTTCAGGTCTAGTATTTTCTTGTGGAAATATAGGAGGAACAGTATCTGGTCAAATATATAGATCAAACTGGGCTCCTTATTATTGGCAAGGTCATGTTATAAATATTGCTTGCTATGTTGTTGCCATAAGTACAGGAACAATTCTTTATCTTACTTATATACGTGATAATGCTGCAAGAGATAAATTAAAAAATGATTCTCATATTAATGCACAAAATATTGATTTAGAAAAATCTCCTTCCAATACTTTTACTAATTTAGCAACTATTGATGAATCTGAATTAGGCAAACTCGGTGATAGGCATCCTTTATTCAGATATTATGTGTAATTATTTTTTTATTATTATTAAAAAGGAAAAAAAAAAACAAAATAAGAATAAAAAATATTATTCAACTTGTTTTTATTTTTCCATTTTTGTTTGTCTTTGGTAATTTATTTTTTATTATTTGTCCGCTTTTATACTGGTAATGTTTTATTTATTTATTAGATAATACTTTCTTCTAATGTTAACTATAAATTTTTAATATATTAAATGCAAAAATTTACTTTTATTTTAACTAAAAACTATTAAAGAAAAACAAATAAACAAAACCAAAACACATAAATACAAAAAAAAAAAAAAAAAAAAATATTGAATAATTCAATAAATTTTCAAAGATATATGGCTATCTTTTTTTATAAAGAATTAGATAAAGATACATCTTTTTCTATTCCATCTTTAGTTACACCAACTGGCTCAACAGATTGGGTTGTCTTAATGGGATTTTCATCGTTCAAATCAGTTTTATCTTGTGTTCTCTTTTCAGTATCACAATTACATTTGTTATCAATATTATTATTTTCAACCTTATTATTTTTATTACTATCTTTAATTTCGTTTGATACAGAAGATGATGAAGATACTGTTAGAGGAGATGGCAAAATTTCAACTTTAGAAACATTCATTTCTTGATCATTTTTTGTGGATTGATCATTCCTTGACTCAGCAAGCAAAGGGCAATTAGCCATAATATGACCAGGATTTTTGCATTTATAACACACTCTATCATGTGATTCTAAGCATTCTCTTGACATATGACCCATTTTACCACAATTATAGCATTTCTGTCCAGCAGTACAGTCTCGTGAAAGGTGTCCGATAGCTCCACATGAATAGCATGTATGAAGGCGTCCATCGTTAATAATATTATTATTGTTATTATCGGCGTTATTATTAATATTGTTATTAATTTTATTATTAATGTTATTACTATTGTTATTAATATTCATATTATTACTATTATTATTATTATTATGAGTGTTGTCATTGATATTCTCTTTGTAACTATCTATATAATTACCAGGCAAGTTAATGTTGTTATAGGCGGCTTGAGGATGAAATTGTGGATGTTGTAACTGAGGATTAATAAGAGGGGATAAGGAAGTCATGTAAGGTAGCGACGGGTAAGAATTATAAGAAGCCGTCGGGGGAGGATGGAGTTGTTGAAAATGATGTGCCGGCATCTGTGGGTGTAATGGAAGAGGTATGGAAGTATGAGGAGGTGGTGGTGGAGGAGGAGGAAAAGAAGAAATGGAAGAAGTAGGGGAATGGTGATGAGGGTGATGATGAGGATGACGATAAGAAGGGTGATGAGAATGATGATGTGGGTGGTGATGAGGGTGGTGATTATGATGACAATGATGATTATGGGGGTGATGAGGGCGATGATGATGATGATGACGATGATGGTGATGATAACAATGTGGAGGAGAAGAAGGTGAGTGAGGTGGATGATGATAAGAATGATGAGGGGTTGGAGGTGGCGGTGAATGTGGGCGTGAATGTGGATGAGAATATAAATGTGAATGTGGATGTGAGTGTGAATGTGGGGGAGGAGGAGGAGAAAGAGGAGGAGGAGGAGGAGGAGGAGGAGGAGAGAAACGACAATTACAAATTGAGTGAGAATAAGTCATAGAAGAAAAGTTGGAACTAAAATCTGAATCATTAGATGTACTTTGTGAAGATATAGACGAGCGAGTTGAGGAAAATTCTGTTGAAGAATATGGATAATGAGAAGGAAAAGCTGAGTTTGTAGGTGATAAATCACAAAAATTTGGATAATTAGATGTAAAGTCACTAGATGAACTTGCTGAGTTTATAGTTGTATCAGATTGTTTTGAATTAGATTGATCTGAATTATTTCTGCTAGATTTATTTGTATTTGTATCAGAATTAGTCGTGTTAGTAGTTACAGAAGAAAATTCAGATGATGAAGAAAAATTTGAATCCGAAGGAAGTAAAGGTTGTAAATTATTTAAATTTTGAGAAGAATCAAAATTTTCAGGGATTTGGTTATTGATATTATTCTGAAAATTCAAAGTAGCTGGAGTTTCTGGACAATGACGCGCAACATGACCAACTTTGCCACATTTGTAGCATTCTGCATTTGAATTCTTTTTTATCTGATTTTTTTGAATATTAGGACATTCTTTAGATAAATGACCAAGTTGACCACATTGATAGCAAGTTCTTTCTTTAGGCACTTCTGGACATTGTTTGCTTAAATGACCATCTCCTGTATGAGTGTTAGCGAATTTAAGAAAAAAAAAAAAAAAAAAAAATTAAGATAATATGATTATATTATAAAATTTTTAAAAAAAATTAGACTTACGACCACAGTTGTAGCTAAATGAATGAAAAACATATAAGTTAGTAAATATAAATAATATAAATAATAAATAAAAATAAAAAGTACATACCAAACTGGGGATCCTTGTTTTGGACAAGATTTAGCCTTAGAGAGTTAGTGAGGGAGGATTATTTATTTATTTTTTCAGCACTTACTTGATGTCCTAATTTGCCACCTGGGAGTTAGTAAATAATGAAAATGAACTAAAGAAAAATAAAATAAAATAAATAACAAAACACTTACAATTATAGCAAGATCGGTTGCGTAAATGAGGAGATTGTTGGATTTGCGGTAAAAAAGTATTTGAATTAGTGAGATTAAAATCAGTAGAATTATTAAAATCACTTAAACTAGAAGGAGTTTGTGTTCTTGGAATATTAACCAATACCGGGGTTGAATGAGAAGAAGTTGATTTCGAAGTTGAAATTATCTCTGGTACCGGGGTTGTTTGTGAAGAAACCGGGGTTATAGGGGAAATTGCCATATTTGCAAACTGTTCTAAATCCTTCTCAGGGTCTGAGTTAACAACGAGAAATTTTTCTTCGTTATGTAAACTTTGATCACACATTGTGAAAATAAATAGATAGATATGTAGTAATAAACTTAAATAAGTTTATGTCATATATTAGAACAATTTAAAATAATGTATGTAATATTTATTACAAGATTATTAGCAAGAATTCTATTATTTATAGACTAGTATTGTTATATTATATATATTATTATTAAAAAGAAATATAAATTTAAAATAAAATTTCAATTATCACTTATAGAGATATTTGTTCCAATTTATAGTTTATTATTATTTATTATTTATTATTTATTTTTACTATTATTATTATTTTAAATTCTCAATGGACAAATAAAAGACACTTTTAACGTTTGAATATTACTAAAAAAGAATCATTTATTAATAAGATAAAACTATTTATTATTTGTTATCTATTATTTTTTTATAAAGCCGTACCCATAAATATGAATAACTGCGAAATATATATTAATATTATGTATATAAAATAAAGTATCCGCTAATAAAACATAAAAAAAAACACAAAAAAACATAAAAAAAAAAACATAAAAAAAAACATTAAAAATAATCGTTTAAATTTAATACTCCTCTATTAAAAACGCTTATCGTATTGGATAAAAAACCGTTGAAATTATTTTTTAAAGAAAAGATATTAAAAACCTATTCTTTTTCTTTTTTTTTTTTTTTTCTTGATTATTTAGGGCAATTAATTGTATAAATTAGGTGAATGATTATCTTGTTGGGATGGTTACAATTGTTTGTATGTGCGTAGATATCTGTTGCTGCTATATCAACAATCACATTTATTTTTACATGATTGTTGATTGTGGCTTAACAAATCTGTCTAAGAAATGATTATTAACCTCAAAAGGGAGAATTAAAGCTGGGCCAATGGACTGTCTTTTCCATAGTAACCGTCTTTTAGTCGTCTAATTTTTTAGCGGTCTATTTTTGGACGGTCTTTTTTTTTAGACGTCCAAAAAGACCGTTGGCAAGAGAAATCATATTACGGTTTATTTATTCGTAATATTTATAAGAAATAGTTTACTATTCCAAATGGGTCTTACTATTGCCAGTCCTTTATATCCAGTCTTTACATAATCAATATTATGTAAGTTTGGAGATGCTATGGTAACGTTTGATTGGTAATTGATTAGATTTTTTGTAATTAGGTAAGCTCTGGTTGTTACAGTTGCACAGTTGTTCTTGTTTCTATTACGATAAGTGCAGTCTTCCAGTCATGTGACTCTATTAGTGTTGCCGGCGACGAAGCTGGGTCTCGCCGTGTGGTCTCGCCCCCTAGGGGGCGAGACCACATAGCAGGGTAACATATTAAACTCAAAAATTACTTTGTAATACGCATAAACAATACTAAAGCTACAAATTCATTGGGGACTTAATTTAAAATAATGTATTTCTAATAGTTTCATTACATCATTCTAATCTATTACATCATTCTAATTTATTACATCATCCTACTAATTACATCATTTTAATTTATGATATCATTTTATTTCTATAGACATAACTTAAAATAATATATAAATACATGTAGTGCAGTGAAAAATAGAAAATTTTATTTACATATACATAGTATAATTTATCAAATATATTAATAATAATTATATATAACTGCTTGTAATTATAGTTAAATATTACCCGAAATCAATATATTTCACATATTGATACGCCAATGCGTCAGTAAGGTAAAGGATTCTATGATAAAAGTGATTGTATAATATTATTGTTGATATAAATTTAAAAAAAATACTGGCAAAAATAACAATTATAAATATAAATTTTTTACAAATAATTATAACATATTATTTGTATTTTATTTATTCTATTTA
>JAJLXO010000391.1:0-11350 GCA_030571375.1 Botryozyma mucatilis | reverse complement strand
CTGGATGTATTGTACATTTTATTTAAACGATTTGCAGTATAATTCTACAAATGCACACCTAACCTTTCCACAGAAGGTGTGCATTTGTATATGTTTTACTATGCATTATCATTTTATTGAAGTTTATTATTAACTAATTTAACTAAAAATTAAAATATCTTGCAAAAGAAAAATTAAGATAATTATTAATTAAATATAAAAATTTTAATTAAAATAAAAATAATTTAATTTATTCGTATGATTCGAAAGATATCCTTCCTTTCATTTCCAATCTTTTGCAACATAAACGAAATCTATTATCCGATGATATCCGATAACATTCGTTTTTAAATTTTTTTATATTACTTTATCTGCGTTTATAGACGGAAATCCCAAATCCATCGTATCCTGTAAATATGTAACTTATACAATCTTATATATAGAATAAATAAATTTAATTAGTATTAACAATTACAAATGCTAAAAGTATTAATCTTCATTACAATTATATTTACAGTTCTTAATAAGTAAAAATACATAAAAAAAAAAAAAAATTAAAAATTGCTTATTAAATGTAGAAAATCAAAAATTAAAATAAATATACAAATACCTATTAGGTTGTCATTATTATTATTATTATTATTATTACTATTACCATAGTCATCATCATCGTTATTTCATCATCATATATCCGAATTTTCCCGCTTTGTACCTTTACTTCCCCATTTCCCCAGTTAGAGCTATTTGTATTCCGTCCAGAAGATCATCTATTTCATCAGCTTTAACTCCTGTGCATAAAGAAATTAGTTTCCGATAATCATTTATCTTAACCCCTAAACCAGCACTAGCACAAAGACCAACAACTTCATTCACTAAAGACCTTCTTTGTCGCTGTAAACTATTTAGATCTTTTGCTAATTTAATTTTTTCAATTATTTCTTCTTGCTCTTGTTTCATATCCTCTTCTTCTTCATCTTTGTACGCTTTTTCTTTAGCCTTATTTTCATCGCTTTTATTCGTCCCAAAAGATGAGTATTCTAATTCTCGCTGATGTCTTCTACTTTCTCTTTTATTATAACATTCAAATGAATTTTTAATATCAGCTTTGGCCTTGTGTTCTTCTTCAAGAACAAATTCTGCAAGATCACGTGATTGAGTACGTTCCACTAATGTTGAAAGCTCTAAAATACGTTTTGATACAATAGCCTGGATGCTTTTTTGTTTCAAACGCAACGCTTGTATAGCAGGAGATACTTCTTCTTCATTATTTAAATGAGGACTTCCCATTATTAAATTCTGATTGTTCATTGTAGTTACTTTAAGATTCTTTTCAATCGTCTTCAATTCATTATTTGAATCATTTCTCGCGCTTGATAAAGAAGAATCTGAAAGATTAGATGATCCCAACGTCCCAGAATCCTTTAAATTATTAATAGATGATTCAATAACATCTGGTTTATTTATGTGGGTATTGTTCGTTCGTGATATTCCATCTGCACCAGTTTGATAAATTGTTCCATTTTGTTTTTCATTACTTGTGTTAAAATGTTCATTAAATTCAATTGATTCACTACCTTCTTTTGAATTTAAAATATTTTGTCTATACTCATCAGCATTATTCATTTGTCCATTCTCGATCTTTATACCCCCATTTAATTCATTTTCATACTTAGGAGTATAATTGTTAAAATGATTAGATTGATTTTGCTTGTCATTAATTTTGTTTTGTTTTTCATTTACATCTTTCATTTTATCCCCAACATTGTTACCTCTTATTTCAATTCTATTTCTATCTTTTAAATTTGTAGATTCCTTGTTATCTTGTGATGCTTTTTCAGCCTTAGAATTTTCAACATTACTTGTAATTTTACTATCCGAGTCAGACGAAGATAATTTAGAAATGTTCAAATTATCATCAGAGGACCCATGTTCATTAGGTAAAGCGAGAGCCTCTAACTCCTTTATATTTAATTCACAAGCAACTAGCTCATCTGACATAAATTTTAGTAAATCACGCACTTGAGCATAATCTGCTTCTTTTTCACTCAATTCTGTATCGTAAATACCTGCCAGTTCTTTCATTGACTCTGTCATTATTGGAATTACTTGTTGAGTAGCCATAATCGCCGTTTCACTAACATAATAGTTTGATTCTGTTGGTATTTCTTCAGTTTCAAATTTTGGTTCTGAATTTGAATTAGATTTCGATATAGAAATATTAGAAAGATTTTCTATGTTTGTTTCTTTTTCACTATGATGGATATTATCAATCTTATGGTCATACTTATTTTCAAAATTATTTGGATAAATATTATTTTTCTGATTATAATAGTCAGGAGAATTTGTCAATGTTATAGGCTGATGTTGTTGAGATTGAAACGTATTATTATGTAATTCACTAGGTGGGTATTGAGTATTTGATGAGACAGCTACATTATTGTCGTGTTTATAATAAAAAACGGAATCAGGAACTTGCCCAGAACCTCCCTTTTTCACAAGAGCTTCTTGGCTAAAATTATGTGAATTATTTATATTATTCTGATCTGGACCAGCTCTGTTATATAAAGTATTATTTAAAGTCATATGTTGATTTTCTTCTAAATAAGGTTTATTTGGTTGATATTGCGAATTGTACATAAAATCTAATGCACATTGACGATGAATATTAGGAATATTTGGATTGGAGTTATATTCCATAAGTAAATTAACAAAATCTTTAAAATTTGACTGGGCAGCAATAAGCAAAGCAGTGTTTCCTTCATAATCTTGCAAATTTATCATTGAAACCAATTCATCTGCAAGGGTCGTATCTTCTGGCTTGTCTCGTAAAATTTTTAAAATATGCTCAAAAAGCATTTGGGCATAATATATTGCAACTTTCCAACGTCTGGCTGGGAAATTTGCAAGATAATGTAAAATTGTACGACGACTGTGATCCGGATAAAATAATAATGAAATTTCTTCTGAGATAGATACAGTAACTGAATGAACTATATTAAGTAAAAAAGGGAAGGATGATTGATCATAGTTATTATTAAACTTTATTGAACATAGTACTATATTATGTTGGTCGTCATTTGTAGTTCTTACGTCCGCCCCAGCACGAACTAAAGCCTCAGCTACATTTAAATTTCCAACCGCGCATGACCAGTGTAAAGCACTATTACCTTCACTATCAACTGGGGCATTTATGTCGAAATCTGCTGGCGGGTGAAGAACAAAATCAGGAGGATGGTATGGATCAGAAGTTGAAGTGTCTCCTGTGTCTGTAGTTTCACGCCAGATATATCGTAATAATTCTTCTGCATAAGGATTTGTACTGTTCATCGACGAAAATGACTTTGAACTATTATCAGTTGATTGAGGGCGAGAATTAGTTTGTTGTATATCAAGTGCGATTGAATTGTTGTCAGATTGATGGTCAGTAGATTGAGAAATATGAGAAACCTGAAGGCGTTTTCTTTGTGGAGAAGTAGCACCCGACCGTGAGTGTTTATGACTATTATTTTGCATATTAAACGAGTCATCCCCTGAGTAAGAATTGTTCACACTACCGTTTGATAGTGGAATTGTATCTGTTCTAGAATCCATTGTAAGGTTTTGGTTTGACATAGGAGAAAATTCTTGATTAGATAAAGAATGATTAATTTGGTTTTGCTTATGATAATCAGTATTGGTATTAGTTTCAGTAGGGAGATGTGGAGAGAAAGATGTTACATTTATTTGTTTATTTTGTTGGATGTAAGAAGAAGATATAGAATCTGGATGGTCATGATGTGAATTGTCATTTGTAGATCCTACATAGTTTTGTGAAGTATTATGAAATACAGAAGAATCTGATTGATTTTGATTTAAATTTTTATTGGAAGCAGATAGTATATTATCTTGTTGTAAATTTCGTTGAGTATTATCAAGATTGAGAGAGTAATTATTTGAATTTGTAAGATCTTGTATAGAAGAATTTTTGGAAGAAGTATTAAGAGGAAAATTAAGCATATTATTTACAGAAGATGAAGGGTTTGTATTTGGAGAATTTGAAATTACAGATTTGATAGAATTTGTTGCCGAGTTTAAATTATTTTCTGAATTAATAGAAGGAGTTAATGGAGAAGCAATAGCAGAATTTCCTGCAGATACAGCAGTAGCAGCAGCAGCGGCAGCGGCAGCAGAAGCAGAATTTGCTGCAATAGTTAATGCTTTTGGTTTTCTACCTCTGGGGGCACCAGTATATTTTTTGGTAGAAGAACCTCTAGGTTTTCTAGTTGAAGTGGCTCTAATTGATGGTGAAGATTGAGATAAAGAGGAACCCCCATTAGAATTTGCAGCAGCAGCGGCGGCAGCAGCAGCACTTGCTTTTTTAGCACGTGCAGCTCTAGAAGCAGCCGTGATATGTTTTGGAGCTGGAGGTGGAGATTCTGCAGAGGGTACGAAATCAAATATTGGAGCTAATATATCAGTTACATTATAAGTTGTAGCTAAAATACGGGATCTTTCTAAAGGGATCCAAGTTCCTTGATATTTACCATAACCACCTTGAACTTTTTCATGCATACCATTTTGGACTTCTCTTTCTAAAATTCTTGTTCTTTGAGGTTTATCAAATTCGGCAACTTTTAATATTTGAGTTGCATTACACCAGTCATCATGTCTTCGTCTCATAACAGCTACATTTCGTACTACAATTTCATAAACGGGTACCTAATAAGTTAGAATTGAAAATTGGTATTATTGACGCGTTATTCTACAAAATATTGAATGAGTAGTGAGTAGTAAATAATGTTGATTTATTTCAACTCCAATTGAGGAAAATAGGTATTATTTTAATAAAAAGATTTAAGACAAAGTAATATGATAGTAATAATTATAATTACTCTCATTAAATAAACACTTACGCCACTATAAGTCGCTTTGTAGACTGGAACAGCAGACATTTTTTTATCTATACGCGTCTAAATGCCATACAAATGAGATTAAAAAAAGACGAAATTGCAATAAAAATAATTAATATGTAAATAATTAAAAAACAAATAAATAAATAAATAAAAAAATAAATGCGAAAATAAATAAAAATAAAAATAAAAATAAAAAATAAAAAATAAAAATAATAAATAAAAAATAATAAATAATAAATAATAAATAATAAATAAATAATAACAATAATAGCAATGACAATAAACAATAACAAACAAACACTATTAATCATATATGATTTAATACGATTTATAATGATCGTTACTATGGCAATCATGCGTTGTGGACTATTATACAAAGAAATACTAATTCATTGTTATTAAATAATGATAATAAAATAATAATAATAATAATATTATTATTATTATTATTATTATTATTGATAACAACAACAATAATATAGTTTACAGGATAGATAAGATAATATGCTGCTGCTATATATGCTACGAAATATGCTATAATATTCCACAGTATATATTTCTTCAGGATATCATTCGGATTTAAATCAATTGTTATAGTAACGTGTATATCAATCTTTAAAAACGAAAAATAAACTCAATAGTAAAGAAATTAGAATTTGAAAAGTATGGGTATTACATGTTACCCTAATATGTTAACTATATTTAATGATGACATAAGCACATACAAATTTTTCTCAAATAATTGTATTCAGTGAAGATGAAGAAGAAAATAAGCAATGGAATTAAATGCATACTATAATAATATATAATAATATATGATAATATATACTATATAATATAAATAATACTGCATATAATACTACAAATAATACTGCAAATAATACTGCATATATTACTGCATATAATATAATATAATATATTATTTATAACAATTCTAGTAATATCTATACCATTATAGGTAAATAAATACATACAATATAGCATTAATAGTTTAACTTGGGCAATCATATACCATAATAATTTATATATTATTTCTTATATATTACTGTATTTTGTATATACATCTGTACATTTACATAAACAGTTAATACCATATTATAGGAAGAAATTAACTTGGAATATAATAATAATAATAATAATATTATTATTATTATTTAAAATATAGAAGCATTTAATTTAAATTATAAATACCATCTATAATATAATACACAATAGTAAATTAATTTTTAAATTTAACTTAAATTTAACTTAAATTTAATTTAAAACTAGTATTAATATTAAATTTTTGGATTCAACATTCCGCTTATAAATATTTCATAATGGAAAATATTAAAAATAAAGAAATTAATGATCCCACTTTAGTAAACAAAGTCTCTGAAAGTAATATTGATATAAATGACAATGACAATGACAATGACAATGATTCTATCTCTTCAATTAAAACCAATGATAAGATAAATACTCCCATAAAAAAGAAATCATCAGTAGGTTTAGGAAGAAAATCACCAGTAGGTTTAGGAAAAAAATCACCAGTAGGTTTAGAAAAAAAATCACCAGTAGGTTTAGAAAAAAATTCATCTACAATAGGTCCAGAAGACATTTCAGATCCAATATATGGTGAATATGTTAAATATGTACCAGAAGGTTGCAGATTAAATAAACCTCCAAATGATCGTCCTGTAAGAGTATATGCCGATGGAGTTTTTGATCTTTTCCATTTAGGTCATATGAGACAATTAGAACAAGCTAAAAAAGCATTTCCAAATACAACCTTAGTTGTAGGTATTCCAAATGATCGTGAAACTCATAAAAGAAAAGGTTTAACTGTTTTAAATGATAAACAAAGAGCTGAAACTTTAAAACATTGTAAATGGGTTGATGAAGTTATTGAAAATGCTCCTTGGTGTGTAACTACTGATTTTTTAAATCAACATAATATTGATTATGTCGCTCATGATGATTTACCATATGCTGATCCAAATTCTTCTTCACAAGATATTTATATGCCTATAAAAAAAGCTGGAAGATTTCTTGCAACTCAACGTACTGAAGGTATTTCAACATCTGATATTATTACTAAAATTATTAGAGATTATGATAAATATTTAATGAGAAATTTCGCAAGAGGTGCAACTCGTCAAGAATTAAATGTTTCTTGGTTTAAAAAGAATGAATTAGATTTACGTAAACATGTACAAGATTTAAGAGAAAATTTAGGAAGAAAATCTTCTTTATTTGTTGATGAATTTAAAGCTTATTTATCTCCTCATTCTAAACGATTACTTGGTAAACATAATAGGCAAAATATTTCACAATTTTCTAAAAATAATGATCTTGATACTAGTGGTGATAATAATAATAATAATAATAATAATAATAATAACACTGATCCTTCTGATATTAATACCCGTCCTTTGAAAAGAATTCGTCGCTCTTCAACCTCAAATCTTTTATCAGATCAAGATTCTACTCCGTTTAATAATAATTTATCAAAATCAAAAAGTCATTCCCCACGTCATGCTGTTTTATCTGCTGCATTTACATCTAAAAATCATAGTTCTTTGATTGCAAATGATAGTGATAAATCTTATTCTGAAGATAATCATGATTACTCGGATGATCCAAATACTTTTAACGATGACGATGATGAAGATGATGATGATGATGACGATATTTATAATCGAAATAATTCTCCAAATAAATTTCTTTTTAATCCTGGTTCTCCCGCTTCGGAAATAATTTCTGACTACGTCTCAAGATATACAGATGGTGGGTTTTTGGGTAATGTTAGAAAATGGGTTGCAAAAAGAAAACGTAAAGCCGATGAACTTGCCGACAATCAATCTGCATTTTCTGACTCTTCAACAAATAATGATTCTGACTCTGATAAGGAGAAAGAAGCTAATGAACCTGAATCTAGTCATGAAACTGATAATCTCCAACACTTTTCAGACAAGTCTAAGACAGAAAACCTTGAAAAGGTTTCAACTATTAAAGACTCTTCTGTTTTGTCATAATAATAATTTTCTATATTTTGTCAAAGCTTTGCAATGTTTACATGTCCTTCATTTATTTCACTTATTTTACTTACTTCACTTCTCTTAATTAAATTACATGAATATAGTTTTTGGGTTTTAAGCGTTTGTTAGGAGAGATTTGTTTTAAATAATATTAAAAAAACAAGTATCAACAAAAAGGGAAACAATTTGAATTAAATTATTCAACATAGATTTAAAAATTAAAAAAAAAAAAAATTTAAAAAAAAAAAATTTAAAAAAAAAAAATTTAAAAAAAAAAAATTAAAAAAAAAAAATTTAAAAAAAAAAAATTAAAAAAAAAAATTTAAAAAAAAAAAAAGGTTAGTCAAACGTTTATAAAGTTTTGGGAGTTTATTTATTTTATATTATTACACGTAGATTAGATAAACCTGTGTATAGTACAAAAAATATATTTAATACATTCTATAAATTAATTAAAAATATGAAATGATATAATAAAACTAAAGATACAACCCGCAAATATTTTTTAAGAAATAAATTAAAAAGAAGTAAAATAAAAAGTATAGTCATTAAAATTTGTCTATGAGTTATTCCAAATATTTTTGGATTGATCCTCTACAGCTCTCATTGATTCTCCAACAATATGTAATTTATCCAATACATTGTTTAATGAATTGCGCATATTTTCATAATTATCATTATTAAACATAGCTTCTCTAAAGTTTTCAATTTCAGAAAAATCCCAGTCTGAAAAATTAGCATTAGATTGTAATATTTCTGGTTCTTCATCAGTGCCTTCATTTTCATTTGCAGAATCGTCGTCCAAGGTAAAATTTGCATCAGGGCTCTTTTTATTATTCTGATTAAAACCAGAATTTGGACTGGAAGGTGATTTATTATTTTTAGATGAAAGATTTGTTTTTATTGTTGGAATTTTCATATTTTTATCAGAATCAGCTCGTAAGGCAATGTTTGTAATTTGATTATTAGTAACATGTTTAGCTATATTATCTTTTAATAGTGAATTAGTATCATTTTCAAATGATGATAAAGTAGATTTGGTGTTATTTAAATTTGTATTATTGTTTTTATTGACAACTGAGTCCGTTTTGGTTATATTTGAATTATTAGCATTTGATTGAGCAGATAATAAAGTTTCAGCAAGTTCATTTTGAGCATTTCTAAGCATAAACAGAGCGTGGGTATGCTTTTCACCAAAGAAAGAGCCATCATGTTTAACCCTTTCTGACATTGCTTCAATATCAGCCATTACACCCATTTCAACCCACATTTTATCATGAGCATCTATTACGGGTTGAGCCAATGGAACGGTGACTTGGTTTTTTGTTGTAGTACTTATGCTATTGTTATTACCACTAGCTGATGTGGATGAATTTCCATTTGTAGTTGGAGAAGTTGAAGCATTAGTTCGTGTAGAAGATGGTAATGTTTTATTATTTAAATTTGATTTTGATCTAATTTTTGGATTAAGAAGTGGTAAATTTGTTTTATTTTTGGGAAGAAATTGGTCTATAGATGAATTAGATAATCTTTTTGTATTAGATAAATCAGTTTGTGGTTGAATAATTTCATTTGTATTATTATTATTATTATTATTATTATTATTATTATTATTATTATTATTATTATTATTATTATTATTATTATTATTATTATTATTAATGTTATTTTTATTATTATTATTAATATTTGTGTTATTAGATAATAAACTTGGAGAAGTATAATTTCTTTTTGTTAAATCAGGTTTATGAGATTTAGAAAAATTTCTTCTATGAAAAATTTTATTTCTTAATAAATTATCTCTCCATGAATCATTTGCTGAACTAGTTTGCGAATTTAATTCTTCAGATTGACGTATTTTTTCAGATTCAATATTAGAATAATCTTTTAAATTTTCTGAATCATTTGATGGAAAATTTTGTCTTGGAGTTCCAGGTGCAGATGAAGTTTGTGAGTTTGTAAAAGGTATATTTAATTTTTGTGGTGAATATGAAGGTAAATGTGATTTTCTATGCATTTGAAATAATCTACTTCCTGAAAATTGTCTATGATGTGTATTAGAGGAAAAAGTATTTTCGTCTGCGGTATCGCTATTGTCTGTGTTGTTATTATTGTTATTCATAGTATCCGTATTATTACTTGTATTAATCCCATCATGAAATAAATTTTGATTATAAGAAAGAAAAGAATTAGGAGAAGTAGGTGTATAAAAACTATTATGACTATTAGTACGTTGATGATTATGATCAGTAGAAGTAAACATGTTTAAAACAGATTTTCGAGATACTGGTGAAGTAGAAATTGGAGTTGAAAATGATCTTCCAGAATGATTACGTTCATGAGAAGTAATTAGTTTAGGTAATCTAGGATGAAAAGGAAAAGATGATGTTGATAATGAATTATTTACAAATTTTTCATTGTTTACTTCTTTATTAGTTAAGTTTGAGCTATTGGAATTAAGGGTACTTTTATCATTATGCATGTTATCATTTTTAAGCATATTATCATTGTTATGCATTTTATCATTGTTATGCATTTTTTTATTAAACAAATGTGTTTATATATAAATAACCTGTAAACGTCTAAACCTATAGTTAGTATTTACAATCTGAATAATAAATTATATACAAAGTGTGAATATTTCTAATATGATATGAATGTATACGGGATTTGACGTGGTACTACGTCATCAGATCATATAAATGATAATTTATATGTAAATTACATTATATACTATAAACCATACTTATATAACTATTATTTACTTTACTGTTGAATATATTATATATTACTATAAATATTACTATATATTACTATATATTACTATATAATCATCTAAGGCATCATTTATTATATCCATCCTACTTGTTAATTGTAAATGTTAAATAAACTAATTTACATTTTCTACTATTGGATAATGGTTAATTTACATAGTTTATTTACGCATAGAGTAACTATTTGTTTATTGGATTATTGTGTTTAAATAAATGTGTTTTAAATGTGTTAATAAATGTGTTGGTAAATGTGTTTTAAATAAATGCGTTTAAATAAATGTGTTCAACTGTGTTCAAACAATCTGATTCCTAACTGGAGACAAATATACGTTTTACTTCTAATATAAAAATAACTATATAACATTAGTGTATACTAAATATAGTTATTTATGAGCATTTATAAATGCATATATATATATATATGATTATATATATATATATATGATTATATATGATTGATTATATATATAAGTCAAGATATTATTCTACCTTTATAAGTTATACTATGATTTATTGCAAACACGTGTGTTGTGAAAATTTTACGTTTATTTGCTTATAAATTTATAACGCTTTTGTATCGTTTTTCTGGGCATGCATAGTTTATAAATCGTTTGACTCGATGACTCGATGGCATGACTGGTACGGTTTGTTATGAATTTTAATATTTATTATTATTATTATTATA
>JAJLXO010000390.1:0-19059 GCA_030571375.1 Botryozyma mucatilis | reverse complement strand
GCATTTATTTTGTTTACTTTGTTTACTTTTTTTCATATTTAGCATTTATTTGTTTATATATATATATATATATATTTTCTTTTTCTTAATTACTAACTATTAGTATTTAGACTATTGCTTGATACGGTCATTGGTAATATTCTTTTAATTTCTTTTTAGTTATTATTTAACAATGTCCGACACATTGGAATATATAAACTCAACATTTGTAGGATTTACCCAATTTATTGTATCCTTACCCGGTTCAGAAGTTGTTTACCGGTATATCCGTTCTTCGTATAAAAATGATCCATATCGATCATTATTTGAATTAATTCTTGCATTATTTACATTAAGATATTTAATTGCTTCAGCAAGACCGTCTTCTAGACAAAATTATGTTAAATTTACTCCCGCTGAAATTGATGAATTAGTTCATGAATGGGTTCCAGAGCCCTTAGTTCCATATAATGCCCAATTTAATGATAGACTTTCAGAATTAGAAAGAGATCAGTTAGAACATACTCCAGTCATTATTGGTCCTGCTGCTCCAAAATGTAGACTTGCTGCTCCAACTACATTATCATCTTCAACTAGTTCAACTCCATTATCAACTCCTGGTTTAAGTGCAAATTCAAGTTCAACTTTAAATTCAAATTTAAATTCACTTGATTCTTTGCTTGATTTAGATTCTGCTGTTAAAAGTATTAATGGTTCATATGGATTATCTACTGCATCATCTGCTACTTCTTCTCCTGTTTCTTCTTCATCTTCAATGATTACTGATAGTGTTAGAAATGTTGAATCTTTATTTAAAAGAGAAAAAGATTCAAATAATACTTCTTCAACAACTGGTATATCATCAACATCAAATTTATCAAATTTATTAAACCTTTCTGATTCTTCATCAAATAGTAATAATACTAATAATAATAACAACAACAACAACAATAATAATAATAATAATAGTCATATTAAAGATACTCCTTCAAATAATTTACGTTCTTCATTACGTCTTAAATCATCATCTACTTTCCCAAATCTTTCTTTAAATAAATCTTCTGATTATGGTTCTCCTTTAGTATCAAATAATAAAGATAATACAACAAATTCTGTATCTTCTTTAACTTCTGGTACTACTACAACTAATAATAATAATACACAAGAATCTGTTGATTTACTTCCAATTACTCATGTTAATACAAATGGTAGTCGTGTTGTTACTAATTTAACCTCAACATCCATTTATAATCTTGGTTTCCATCCAAGAATTATTGAACGCGCAACTCATACCATCAAAACCTATGGTGTTGGAGCATGCTCACCACCAGGTTTTTATGGTACACAAGACGTCTCAATGGCCGCTGAAGCTGATATTGCTGCTTTTATAGGCGTTCCATCTGCCATTCTTTATGCACAAGCTTTTAATACTGGTTCTTCTCTAATTCCATCTTTTTGTAAACGTGGTGATATTATTGTTGCCGATAAAGGTTGCAATATTTCTATTCAAAAGGGTATTGTTATATCACGTTCTACAATTCGTTGGTTTGAACATAATGATATTGAATCGCTCGCATCAGTTTTAAAAGGAATTGCTGATGAGGCTGAAGAAGCTGAAGACAAAACATTAACTCGTAGATTTATTGTGATTGAAGGTTTATATGAAAACTATGGTGATATACCTGATTTAAAAGCAGTTTTGAAATTAGCTCGTCAATATAAATATCGTATCATGCTTGATGAATCTTGGTCAATTCCAACACTAGGCTCAACCGGAAGAGGTTTAACAGAGCTCCAAGGAATTAATCCAAATGATATTGATATAATTTTTGGTGCATTTTGTCATGGTTTCGCTGCTGGTGGAGGTTTTTGCGCTGGTGCGTACGAAATGGTTCAACATCAACGTATTAACTCACTATCGAATGTATTTTCTGCAGCACTTCCTGCATATTTAGCTGTGACAGCGTCAGAAGCTATTTCCTTATTAAATTCATCATATTCAACTTTTTCTACTCCTTTAGTACGTAATACAGCTGCTATTAGTGGTATTTTATCACGTTCTCCACATTTAGAAATTATTTCTGATCCTCGTTCACCTATGATTGTTATTGCGTTGGCAACAGATTCAATTTCAAGTGTAGTTAAAAACTCTAAAAAGAGACCCTCTTCATCTTCTGGTGGTCCTTTATCAATTTCAACAGCTGATTTACCATTTTTCTCATCGAGAAATCATAGACACATGAAAAAGGCAAGTTTGGGTACATTTTCATTAGAAACTGAAAAATCACTTTTACAACAAATTACTGATGAATGTGCCACAAATGGTGTTCTTATTTCAAGACATAAACGTGTCGAATCTCAAGAACAATTTTCTTTCAGACCTACTATACGCATTTTTGTTAATTCAGCTTTATCTTTAAAGGAGTCAGAAAAGGCTGCCAATGTCATTAAATCTGTTACAGCAAAAGTAATTTCCCGTCGAAAGCGATAGGTTATATTATTTTATATTTATTTTATATTTATTTTATATTTATTGTTATATTTATTTTTATACCTATTGTTACATTTATTTATTACTGTTATACTTATTGTTACATTTATTTATTATTATTATTATTTTGATACTGTTTATAATTACATCATATACTTATTAATACTGTTGTATACATTACTTACTCTTTATACCAAAACTAATTAAATCTCTTTCATTATATGTACAAGAATGATTTCTATATTCTCTTCTTAATGATGGTATAATATCATATATTTTCTTTTCATCATACATAATATTTCTTGCATTTTGACTTCTTATTAGACTCTTTTTTATTAAATTTTTATTTTGTGGATGCATTAAAATTTGACCTGGTAAAATTATACCTTTAATAACCTGGACACGTAATTTTTGTGCAATTTGAAGTAAATTATTAGTTGAAAAACAAGCACTTGAAGCTAATAATAAACTAAATTTGTCACAATCATTAATAATTAATGAAGATTCTATACCATTCTCAATAGCATTATTAAGATAAAATTTAGGAAAGGATGATATATATGGAGAAATTGTATATGTTATTGTATGAAAAAAACAACTCCAACGGTTATTATTTGAAATTGTTTCTGCCGTCATACGCAAGGCCACTCTAACAATCTCTCTAGAGAGTAAAAGTCCGATACTGATTTCATTTTCATCAAGGTTCTTAATTGCTGATGTTGTAATATAAACTTTCCCATTGGGTAAAGCATAGCAGAACCCCGGGTTTCCAACAACCCTACTCTGTTTATGACTAATATATTCTTCGTCATTACTCATATCAGTATATTCCTTAGTCATATCATCAATCACATAAACTTCCCAATTCATATTGTGAGCATTTAAAGGAATTAAATTTGTAACTTGAGGAGTGCTTAACAACAATCTTCTGAGGACATGTTTTACATGAACGGTGAAAATATCATTTCCAGGTAAGATTTTATCACCATATGCTAATAGAATATAATCATGAATTATATCTGAAGCTGAAATTTCGTATTCCTGAGGAAAAATGATTGATCTTTTACGTTTTAATAATGGATCCCATTTTGGATAGTAAACATACATAGTAGTACTAAATAAAAATAAAATCCCAAATATTTTTACTAAGGAAATTTTTTTTTTTGAATTATCACCTCTTCTAATTTTTAATTCTTCATATGGAGATATTCTTCCTCCTGGAACCAAAGTTTTAATATTTTTTGTATTAATTTTTTTGTTTTTAAATTCTTTTAAGCTATTATTTTTAATGTTTCTACTACATATTAATAATGATTTTAAAATTTTTTTTTGTCGTAGTGAAGAAAATACGTTTTTTTGTATATAATTCATATGTATATCTATTTGACTATTGATTTATCTATATGTGTATATATTTTATGAAGAATGGTTTTTAAAAAATAGTGTACAAAAGACTATGCAAAGGAGTGTATTTATTTAATAAGGGAATATGCTACTATGGATACGTACAATCAAGGCTTGCATAAATCTCATGCAATGATGGTTCATAGTGGAGATGTAAATGATAAGAATACATATAGAGTAGTGCCCTATCATTTAAACATACCAACATAAGTACTTATAGTAGTACAGTATAAAGTAGTGTAAAATTGATATATTGTAACTGATAATGTGCACTAATGATAATAATGATATAATGATATATAATGATGTATAATGGTATATAATGATATATAATGATATACAATGATGTATAATGATATATAATGATATATAATGATATATAATACTATATAATACTATATAATAATAATATATATAATGATATATAATACTATATAATAATAATATATATAATAATATATAATAATACTATATAATAATACTATATATAATAATATATATAATAATATATACTATGTACTGTAAAATATTACTAGACGCTAATACTAATAATATACACTAACAATATGCTAAACAATATATGCTAACAATATATACTAATGATATGCTAACAATATACTAATAGTATATATACTATATACAGTGTACTAATAATATACTAATAATATATAATATTATATACTAATAATATACACTAATAATATACACTAATAATATACTAATAGTATATATAATATATACTCTATATACTAATAATATATACTAATAATATACACTAATAATATATACTAATAATATACTAATAGTATACTAATATTATACTCTATATACTAATATTATATAATATTATACACTATGTACTATAAACTATTCTAGACACTAATTCTAATATAATAAACAATACTGTTTACATATTATATACTAACAATATACACTAACAATATAATAACAATATACACTAACAATATACTAATAACCACGGCACTAAAATTTATCAATTGTTGAAATTATAAAACTCTGTGGAAACACAATTGATTCGTTGTCTTAGAAACAAACTTTACATCATTGAAATTTTATTTGTTTTTCTAATAAATTATATTAGAATTATTTAAGAAACTAACCAGGAATATATTTTGTTTTTATAGGGATTTTATTAAAACCGTTGGTCCTGATTTTGTAACCGTTATCTACTGCTATATTATTTATTATGTATCAAATATCAAGTTAAAACATATGTAAAAGATATAAATATATAGCAAATAATTATAGCTATATACAAAGTATATACAAACAGTAAATACATAATACAATTAACAATTAACAATTAACAATTAACAATTAACAATTAACAGTTAACAATTATATAATAAATATTAGCAATTACTAGCAAAACGCTTTCTGTAAAGTCATTTCGTCTTTTGTACTTTTTTTAAGCGAAAACGTCATGAATCATCTAAGACTCAGCTACAGTAGTATAAATAATAATAATATAATATAAAAATATAATAATATAATATAATATAATAATTCATATAATAATACTAGTATAATAATAATAATAATATAAGATAATAAATGCTTTATACAAAAAAATATTCTATAATGTATCTGTAGTTATATATGAAATAGTTTATTTAATGTATGCTAATAATAATTTAAATAATATATGCTAATAATAATTTAAATAATATATGCTAATAATAAAATATACTATATAGCTAATATAGTATAGTAATACAATTTAATATAATATACGTAATATACACACATATATAATAAAGTATAAAATATATAATAATAATATAATGCTATATAATATAATATAGTATAATATATACACATATAATATAACATAATATAATATAACATAATATTATATAATATAGTAGCATATACTATATTATATAATATAATAATATACTATAATATAATAATTCATATAATAATAATATAATAAATAAATAATATATATACTATAATAAATAATAATATAATATAAATAATAACAACAACAACAACAACATATAATCAAAACAATGGGAACAAATCTGGGAGATTGCATTTCTGAAATTCAAAAATTGTTTGATAATGAAACAAAAGTAAGAGAAAAAATAGTGGTTGATAGAAATTCAATTGACTTGCATACTAGAAATGCATCAGTAAATCTTTCAAAATGTTTAACCTCCTCTTCATATTATTTTAAAGAGATAGCTAAATCCTCAGAAGATCATTTAAAATTTGCAAGAGAATCAATTCATGTTTTAAAAAATAATTTGGGTACTCATCCGTTTTTTAAATACCATCATCTTTACGCAGCAACTATACAATTATATACGAAACAAAGACTATTAGCACATTTCTTAGAATCTCTTTATGATGTTCTTTTCGTGTCCAATGATGAAAATGTTAACAAAACCAATAATAATTTGTCATTATTAGATCCACAAGAATTTTCTAATGAAATTGGTATTCCATTCGAATGTCAATTGGGTACTGAAAATACTGATAATACTCCAGAGGACACTTTATTTTATATAACTGTTGAAGATTATCTTTATGGTGTATTATATTTTATGGAGGAAATGCCTCGTTTGGTTGTTAATGCTGTAACTTTAGCTGCAACATCTAATGATGTCTCTACTTTAGATTCTGAAACTCTTCCTAAAGTAAATCCTACTTTTAAAGGAAAAAATCCTGGTTACATTTTACCAATATTAATAGGAAAATTTACTAAAGATATATTTGCCGGTTTTATGTCTTTAAATATGAAAAATGATGGTCTACGTAGACACTCTGATAAACTTAAGTATAATGTTAGCAAAATTGATGATATTATTTATGATATTTCTATTAGAAATTTGCAATAGTTATTATTTTTATTATTATTATTATTATTATAGCTTTACATATAAAAACCAATTAATTCAAGTCTAAGTTCACACAATTGCTCTATACCCCGCATGTTTATTTAATTTATTGCTTATTGTTTATTATTTGTGTTTTTTTGTTTATACTCAATCTTTAATTATTTAATTTTAATATTATTTAATTCAAAAACTATCCAAACCTCAAAAAAATTAAAAAAATATACATGCAAATAGCATAAAAAAAAATTATCCAAATATAATTAAAAAATTAATCAAAAATAATCAAAACAAGTCCGAACAAAAATAAAAAAAAAGATAAAAAAAAAAAAAACAGCCACTTAAATCATGTTCGAATTAGTAGCAGTAATCTTTTCAACAATACCGTCTGTTTGAGAAACAAAATATAAAGGCACATTGTTACCATTAGTACAATCTGCCCAAATTCCTCTTTCCCACATAAGCATAACAATTGATGCTTTAAATGTTTGCCATTCATTTAATAAAAACTCATTAGGCTTATTAACAAATTTTTCAATTAGTGAAGCCTTATCTAATAAGGCATCTAACAAACTCATTTGTTTATAGGTAACTTCCATAACTTTTGATAACGAAGGACGTTTTCTCATATTAGAGATTAATTGAGCCCTTAATACCTCAAATTTCGTAGTTCCAAAATTTTTTCGATCGTAATCACTAAGTGCCCCACTCTCAGAATAGCGTCTAATGATTCTTTTTCTATAATCAATTAAACTTGCTACACAATTGGAAATTTCCTCTTGAAGTATATTTATTTTTTCAAATGCCTTTTCGGATAATCCATTTATAATTAATGATGAAATCTTTTTCAATTCATTGCTTGAATGAATACTTGTCTGTCTGAATAATATTTCTTGATTTATAACTCCTGAAAATGGATTCAATCTTCTTGACATGTTTTTACCAACAAAAACGTTTATTGATGCTACATCGCATCCTATGCACGTTCTTTTATTATGTTCTGATCCCCTTTGTTCTAAACCATTAGAACCTTTCTTTCCTTCGAAAAAACCTGATAATAATCTTACAGCAAATAAGTCAATTGTGACTTCACTTAATCCAACAAAATCTTTGTTTGTTAATGCCGCTTGAGTAAATATTGTAGGTTCGATTTCTAACTCAAGTAATATTTGCTTTTGGCAACCATAGGCCAAATTACCAACATTTAATACATGAACATCATTACCACTTTTTTCTCTATTATTTGCAAAAATTGACTTAATATCTAAAAAGGAATTTGAATCATCTTGATATAATGTATTTTCCATTCCATTATGCACCCTGAATTTGTCTTGATTATAACTGCTATCTAGAGAACTTGTTAAAGTTGTTCCAAATAAGTTATTAGTTATTGACGATATATTTACACTTGAATTCGAATTTGAATTCGACTTTGCATCTGAATTAAAGTTTGTTATGGTTGATGGAACTTTTTCACCATTAATCGAAGTAATTCTAATTCCCTTTTGAACTTCAATAGATATTGCGGCATCCTTTAGAGCAGAAGCTTGTTGTGTATATAATGCCCCAGTTGTTACTTCAAATAATTGCTCCCAATTTGATAAATAAGTATATGTACCACCTGGAGTTCTACTAGCTAATTCAATTAATGAGTTTGAACACACATTATGGTTTACTCCTATAGTATGTATCGTTGGTATTTGACTCCTTTTTGAAAAAAGAGAATAATCATTTCTCAAAAAAAAAGCATTTGATGAGTTTGTAGTTGGTATTGATGGCTTAAAGGATAAATCAATTTCATTCGTTGAAAACGACTCAGACGATTCAGAAACAAAAATTATTGATGAAGAAATTGATGGGATATTTGCTTGATCTTTTGACATGAAAACATTTTCACAATATTCAGTACGAAGTAATTGTGTTCCAAATTTTAATGCAACTAATGAACTATTAAAAGTTTCTTTAGTTGAACTGACAGGAACTTTTTCAGCATTAAAAACTTTTGCTGTACCAAAATTAAATTTCTTTTTCAGAGAATCACTTTTACTGCTGCTAACAGAAAATGATCTATAATTATTCTCATAATCATATTTACTAAAATGATTTAGCATGTATTGCTCAAACCTATTTCCGAGATTATTAAAAGATCCTCCTTCAGTTAAATTTTTTTTTGAATTATTATTAGACTTTGATAAAAGTAATTCACTTAAACTCATATTATTTTTTAACTCATCTAATACAGAGCGCCAATCTTGAATTGTCCAGGGTTGCATGTCATAAACAGCAACTAGAGATTTTGGGCGGGTTTCATGGATGGTATTTTGTGATAAATTAGGAGAAGATGAGTTATTATTAGATGAAGACCCAGATAACTTTGAAGGATTATAGTTAAATAATTTTTTGCCAATACTCAATTTTGATGTTTGACTAGCAGTTTCATCAACCGATGAAGAACGAGAATTTGATCCAAAAGTTAAAGACGCACTGTCTTCAGGAATATTATAAAGTACTAAACCAAGCTTGCCAGTTGGTGCGGAACTTGATTCACATTGAATAAGCATAGTTTCTAAAGCATTATGAATTGTTTCCCATCTTGATGGTAAAACAGTAGAACAGTCAGAAGATCCACTTGTTAAAGGAGCAACTAAAACTAAATTTTGAGCATTATCCTTGGAATATGCTGTTGAATATATTCTGTCTTTATAATTCAAATACTCTTCATTATCTGATGATGATTCAATTGTAATCGGCTTACCTTCCGGTTCTAATAATTTAATTCCGGTTACTATCCCTTTTTCTTTTTCCTTTTTATCCGCTCCATTGATTGGAACAAATCTAGGATGTGAAAAATTAAGCACATTTTCAGTTGGATGATCAAAAGCAATTTCCCAGGTTTCAAGAATTCCCATATTTTGAAACCTTATATGAAGATCACTAATATTATTATTTGTACTTTTAAAAGTTAACACTGTAGCTTTACCATCATTAATTTCTTCATCTATGGGTTTATAATTTGATGATAAAGCTTCACCATTTCCAAAAGAAAGACCGACTCCAATATCAATTAGCTGAGAATGTCTTGTAGGAAAGTTCAAGATATTGTTTCGAACGTATTTGGTAATCTCATTTAAATTTATCAATCCTCTCAAAAATAAACTAATATCATCAGAAAAATCAATTGCCTTAGATGGATTATTTCTTGAAAATAAAAGAAGAACATTTTCAAATAAATATGCTTCAACTTCAATCCAATAGTCTTTTTCAGTTGAGACTGTGACATAGTCCCATAATCTTAATTTACCTAAAGAATTATGATTCACACTTTTGAAATCTGAAATTTCTTCTAATCTTGATAAAGCAGCTTTCCTAGTTAAACGATATAAAGGGTCTGCTTTAGTCCAGTTAGAAATAAGATGTTTTGATAATTTTGCATGATTTCTTGCAGCAATCTTTGTTTTCTTTTTAGCTATTTTGCTTTCCTTTAAAGTTGGCATCTTTGGTATAGCAACGTTAATCATACAAGGTAATTTAACAACATGTCTTTCTTTAGGTAAACTCATACAAGTGTAAGCAGTAATGCCTTTGACGAATGGACTAATATCATTTTCCGAAGCTGAATTTGAATTTGATTGTTCATTTTCATCTTCTTGCAAATTTTTAGATTTTCTAACTTCTGCATCAGATGAATCAGGAGAATTTACTGTGTTAATATAAGCCTTATTAATTGGTTTTGGTGGAGGTGGAGCTTTACGAGGAGAAAACGGTGATCCAAGGGTTGAAATTTCTTTTCTAATTTCTTTTTCAATTTGTATTTCATGTTGGGGTTTAATTTGAGAATCAATTAGAAAAGAAGTTTTTAAATCAGATTGAGTCACAACTTGAATCGGAGTCTTTGACTTATTAGATAAAAACGAATTAAGATTTAAAGATGATAAATTTTTAAATGTTTTCTTTGCAATAGAAGGGGAAGGGTTTTCAAGTTGAGGACTTTGATTTGTCGTTTGAAATTTTGATTGATTTAAGAATGAAAATCTATTTTCTTCAGGAGTCCTTGAATTATAAAGCAAAAAAGATTCATGCCGTTTTTTATTTTCATTTGAATTACCATTTGCTTCGATTATTAATTGATTTAATGGAATGGATTGTGGAATTGGTGGTGGAGTAGATGGATTAGGTGCCAACTTTACAGATTTCAAAGAGGGTGATTGTGAAGGATCATTGAAGGTGAATTTTAAAGGAGACCTTAAAGGTGTTGTATAATTAGACTTTAATGGGGACCTTAAGGAAATATTGGATTTCAAAGACTTTGGAGATAAAGGTGGTGGGCGAGATGGTGGTGGAGCAGGAGGAAGTGGTTTAAATAAATTACTATCATTATAGGAACCATAATAAAATTTATCTTTTGAGATTGTAGTAGAAGAAGAAATTGCGGTTCCTACAGATAATGGGGTAAAGTTATGAGAAGATAAATCTGATGAAGTTGATCCAGAAATTGGAGAAATATCAAGTTCAGTAGTGTTTGTTTCTAAACATAATGGATTATAATTATTTGAATTTTTTTGGATTTGGTTTTCAGTAATATTAGATTGTCTTTTTGGTATAGGCAATGATGTAATAGAATTTGGGGTTTTGGGACTTTTTAAAGCGGGGGAAGAATTATTTGATGAATTTGTGAGAATATAATTTTTATTATTTTCTCTGTTTGTATTATTGCTAGTTGACTTTATAGTTGATCGAGATGACTTTTTAGACTTTTTGGATTTCTTAACAGCACCCGCATCACTATCGCTAGACGACATCATTAAACCATTACAAATTTTTGCATTTGCTCTAGCAATTCTAGCAGATTCTGCGGCACATCTGGGACAATCGATCTCTGTCATTGGAGGAGGGGTCCATAAAGATAAAAGAGTGGGGTTATTTTTAATATCATCTGGAGGTTGTGGTTTTGGTATTTCAGTCAAACATTTGCCGTGAGCAATATGACCACAAGCGAAACGTAATTGTGTCTCTTCGCTATCTAAATAGTATTCTATATGAATATTACAAAGTGCACATGGTACAGGAATTTTTTTTGGAAGAAGCAACAACAATTTGTTTCTTGCATCAGTTTCTAATTCATTTTTCAATTTGTTCGATTTTTTTTTATTTGATTTATCTTGATTAGGAATTCGATTTTTTTTAAGATTGTCTGATAATCTGAGTAATTTAGGAATTTCAGCAAAATATTCTGAAGGGATAATATTATTTGGATCAGAATTATTAGAACTTTTTAAGGAATCCAATAACGTTAAAAGATTAGAAACACATAAATTAAAATCAGTAGAGTCATCCAAGCTATTTGAGCTGGAATAATTAGATTCATTTAATGGATTTGAGGCAATAGAATTGGGATTATCAGAATCTGAATCATCAGGACTAATATAGCCAATAGGTACTATTTTATCTTTGAGGAGAGTATAACCATTAGGAATGATTTTACCATTGACAACGGTGACAGTACCTGGGGAATTATTAGAATTTTTTCCAACTGGTTTTAAGGGACCACCAAGTATGGCATTTTTAGTTGATTTTTTAACTTTTTTAAATAAGGTTTCAGCTTTATGATGCATTGAGTGTATTTAAACTATTGTGATTATATTATAATATTGTTTAATCTATGGTACATATAAAAAGTATTATCAGAATATGACACTTTATTGGAATTTATTTAGTTTATAAACTGAGATACAATTATGATGTACTATTAGAAATAAAACAATACTATAGTATAAAGCAGTAATAGATGAATTGAATAATTATTTTAAAAATATTTAACTATATAGTGATATAAGTGTAAATATATTATAAAATAAATATATGTATGTATATATATTTATATTTATATATATAAGAAAATATATATAATAATATAAAATAAAATTTCAAATGAAAACAAGGGGAAATGGTCTCTTTATATATTCTGGGAAATGGAATTTGTTTACAATAATTGTCTTTGTATGCACGGGAATTAAACAAGGAGAAAAACGTGCTAATTAATTAAAATGAAATAAATAAATAATTAATTAATTAAATTATATGCTAAATGCTAGCCGCTAACCTAAATTAAACAAAATTAAGTTTAATTGAATATAACCTAAATGATGATATTATATAAAAAAAAAAATATATATATAAATATATATGCTAAATACTAAATAATAATACTAAATAATAATGCAAAAATAAACGCTAATAAATTAAAATTAATTACATTAACTTAAAATAGATAGGAGATAAAAAATAAATGCGACTTTCTTTTGTTTAAGAAAAAACAAGAAAAATTAGCATAGAAAACAAAAAACAAAAAACCAATTGTTTACACTTTCTTTACTTGTTTGTTTTAAATTGTTTATTTGAGGACTAAATGTATAATATATTATATAAGAGTTTTATAATTTTTATTGTAATTTAATGATGATGATTATATGGAGAAATAACATCTCTGACACATAAAACATATAAATTTTTTGTGTTTTACTTTGTCATTGGATAATAAAGAAAAAAAGCCTAGAAATGTAGATAAGCAAATCTTTAACAATGATATACCAGTTAATATTAATAATAAAAATAATCTAAAACATATCTTATTTTAAAAAATAAATAAATAAATAAATAAAATTACTAGTTGTTTATTATTAGTTTTGAATAATATAATAACCAATGTAAACATTTAATCACCTTTCCTATTTAGGCTTTAATTAATTTACCCTGTAAAAACCACACTTTTAGAATTTATTTTTACCTTTTTGGGAAATAAGTAAATTCCATTAAATTTGGCGAGAAGTAACCATGGTAATGTTTATTTATTAGTACGTTCCTATATTTTTATTATTATTAGTATGTAAACTAGAAAATTTTATATTACTACGTTCCTTATATAATTCCAATAAATGGACAAGATTAGCGATGTATTTTTTTACAATATATATTATAATTTTTATAAAAAAAAAAATTATATTATATAAAAATATTACAATATATTGTTTTTATTTTTTAATTATATTTTATTTTAATAAACAAATTATAAATAATTAAATATTTTTTAGATTGCACAATAATTTGTTATCTTTCGTAGACTATCCATAAACGCTTGGTATGCTTAATAAGATAATCTTCATATTACTAATATTTAATACTATATGATTAACCTACGGAGTTAAATATATTGGCATCACAGGTTAATTTTAATTTCTTTGAAACAAACTTATGTAATTCTTTAATATAAAATACTAATATATTATTTATTATATTGTAAATGTTAATAAAATATTAATAATTTTAAAACTTAACAAAAAAAAAAAAAATAAAATAAAATAAATTACTATCATCGATAAGTTGTGCGTGGGTATTTTTTATTCGATGGCGTTTTTTTATTTCCGATCTACCCCGAGTTTTATTCAGTTTCGTAGTAACAAGCTACAGTTATTTACATTCTATACAATATTATAAACAAATACAAGTGAATAAATAAAAAATATGTTATTATATTATATTATAGTATAATATAATATAACATAACATAACATAATATAATATATCATAATATAATATAATATAATGGAAAAAATAATACATACTATATACCTAATAAACAATAAATATTTAGTAAAGAAGTCCATTTAATCTTTATCCGAAAGTGGAAATGTAATTAATTGTGTGTTAGGGTTATATTTATAGTGCAATCGATACTACGCAATCGATTGTAAATATTTTTTTTTTTTATTAATTTATATTTTTACTATCAGCTCATTCCCCATAAATTTCTTTTATACCTAACTTCATATAATACCCGACCGAAAATGAATTAGACGATTTCTTATATATATAAAAAAAAAAAAAAAAAAAAAAAAAACTTAAATGATTCTCTAATTAACTATATAAACAGTAAATACAAATAATATCTATACATATATGTACATAAAAAATAAACAATAATTCGTAACAATTAAATAAACATAATTACTGGCCGTATGGACCAAAATCAGGTACTCCACCAAGTGTACCAAAAATATCCCCAATGTAATTAGAAGGAGCAAAAGCACCAGAATCATACATTTTAAAATTATTTATAACATCATTAACAAATGGAGTACCAGCAATTAATAAATTTTCAATTGCAATACTAAAACCTCCTTGTTCAGCATACAGTAAATTATAAATTTCATCATCTTCAGTTGATGGTGGACTTCTATCAAAATCTGATGCAGTACGTAAAATTACAATTCTTCCAAAATCAATTATTTTACTTTTAGCTGCTCTTAACATTGATTGTAAAGTTGCATTATCTTCTTGTTGTGTAGTACAATAAACTGCACTTCCATTTGAAATCATTGATGTATAATTACCAAATGATTCACCTAGTAAATTCCCTGTCCAATATGCATCTGATGTAACTGTATCACATGCAACAACTTGAGGATTTTGATTTGCCGGTGCATAATTATAAAGACTTCTATAAGATTGAGCAGTATTACTACCAATTGATAAGGAATTAATAGTAGTATTAGTTTCACCACCACGAGCTAAATAAATAGCTCTATCTCTTAATTTAACATTTAATTCGTAAATTTCACTTCCATATAAATTTTTAGGATATGCATTAGGTTCATCTGAACCTAATGGTACATAACCAGTTGTCCAATTTTTTGGCATTTGTCTTGCATCAATTTCATATTCTAATGCAACCTGTACAGCAAATCTTGGAAATGTTGCTGAACCAAGTGTTCCTTGATATGGATTAATTCCAGCAATTCCAGCAACAAGAAAAAATGTATGTTTTAAATTAAACAAAGGACTATATAATAATGCAGAAATAGTTGTTGCAGCATTAATTTCTGCTTCTCCAGTTGTAATTTGACAAATTTCATATCCATTATTACAATGTATCTCTGGATAAACTGGTGATAATCCAGGAATAGAAATATTATTGGTTAACGATAATGGATTAATCCACACATTTTGTTCCGGTCCAAACATTGAAATAATCATAACTTTTGGTTCAAATATAGCATATTTATCCCCATCATCACCAGAAATAGTCGTAATGTTTAAACTTCTTTTATCTAAATCTGCAAGTTCCTTGACTCCTTTATAAATAGGTAAACAACTAGCAAAGTTGTTACCTAATTGAAATCCAAGCAGACCTGCCCATGTTACAATTTTTTTAATCTGCATTATAATTTAAATAATAAAAAATTCAATAAGCAGTAATTACTATATGTATTATACACTAAATTATATTAAGTCTCAATCTTTATTTATATATTAAAGATCTTTTCTTAGTCATTATGATTGATTGTTTATTCTTTTGTTTACTATTTGCCGTTTACTTTCAATGGTTAATCATTCTAAAATGATTTGAGCTTAATAAGTTAACTATCACTTATCTTTTCTATTTATTATTTATTATTAATTGCTATCAGTCAGTGAGTATTTGTTTATAATCCCTATCTTAATTATATAATTGACTCAATTTCGGAATAATATGTACTTTAGTTATATTTTTATTATTTATCTACTGTTTGTTTATTATTTATTATTATTAATTATAATCTATTAATTATTACTGTTTACAATTTATTATTATTAATTATAATCTATTAATTAATTATTACTGTTTACAATTTATTATTATTTACTATTTGTATTACCGTTCTGTCTTTCATTTCCGCTTTGTTTATAGCAATGCGCCCCGTACTAGAGCCATTAAACTAAATGATTCTAATTTGAATGTTTAAAAAAAGACATAAAAATTAAAATAAATCCAACCGTTTGTAAACATTAATAATTAATGCCTTAAAAATAAACATTTAGATTTCTTATTTTAATTTGAATAACTACATTTTACTATATTACTTATTATACTTATTAGTTCGATACATTCTCATATTTTCTAATTATATACATATTAATTGATTATTTATAAAATCCTTAATCTTCATCAAATTAACACTCGGATAAATAACCCAATTCATGTTTTTAAACTAATATAATCTTGTAAGAAAATAATCTACTATCTTTACAATAAAATTTTTTTATTAATAACTATTGTTTTCTTTTATCCTTATTTAGTAATGATTTTCATGTTCTACTGAACCCTCATTATTTTATAAAACCGTAATCAATATGTTGATATATTCTCGGAATAATAATATTATTATAAAATTGCTTTATTTTTTTTTATATAAAAAAAAAAAAATCTTAATTTATTCACGTTATAAAAATATTCAAAATATTGTATATTCAGTTGCGGCCATATCCGATAGAAAGCACCGTTCCCCGTTCGATCAACTGTAGTTAAACTGTCGAGAGCTGACTTAGTACTCTGGTGGGAGACCACAGTGGAATCGTCAGTGCTGCAATTTCTATTTTTTTCATTTTTTTGTAAAAAAATGTGTTTTTTTTATTGTCTGCTTAACTTAGTTAAAATGTATTTTTTTTTGTAGTTTAATTAAGAATATTATATATTAAGTTTTGTATATAATAATAAAAATAATAATAATAATAACATATTGTATTTAATAATCATCATAACATCTACTTTTTCTACCCTTTCTCAAGTCTTTTTTACGCTCAAATGAACGCATGAATCTTCGATCATCCTTTTGTCCACCAAAGCTTTGTTTCTTATTTTTTTTAGTTGTTTTAGTAAAAAGTCTATCACAATATGTTTCTAACTCTGATTCGTAATCTGTCATTTGATAATTGTAATCTTCATAATCTTCGATCTCCTGTTCTACTTGACTTTGACGCTCTCGATCACTCTCCTTTGTAGTGATTTTTGCTTTTGACATAATATTTATTTCTTGTTTTAGGAAAAGTGCAGAAATATCAATTACATCTGAAAAATCAAACCATTCATCAAATAATAAAAATATACTAAAAACCTCAGTGAAGTCAAAATGATTAAGAAAAAGATTGGAAATCCCATCAAGCTCATCATAGTTATAATAGTCTTCAAATAATTTAGAGACTCCATCATATTCACTAAAGTTAAAATGTTCTTCAAATAAGTTAGATACTCCTTCAAATTCTTCAAAGTTAAAATGATTCTCAAATAAATTAGACACCCCTTCATATTCACTAAAGTTAAAGTGTTCTTCAAATAAGTTAGACACTCCGTCATATTCACTAAAGTTAAAGTATTCTTCAAATAAGTTAAACACTCCTTCAAATGCTTCAAAGTTAAAATGTTCTTCAAATAAGTTAGACACCCCTTCAAATGCTTCAAAGTTATAATGATTCTCAAATAAGTTAGACACTCCGTCATATTCACTGAAGTTAAAGTGTTCTTCAAATAAATTAGACACCCCGTCATATTCACTGAAGTTAAAGTGTTCTTCAAATAAATTAGACACTCCTTCAAATGCTTCAAAGTTAAAGTATTCCTCAAACAAGTAAGAAACACCTTCAAATGTTTCAAAATTATAATGATTCACAAATAAATTGGCTACTCCATCAAACTCATCAAAATTGTATAAGTCTTCAAACAAGGTAGCTACTCCTTCAAATATCTCAAAGTCAAAATACTCTTCATATAACCTGGATATTCCTTCTACTTCTTCGTAACTATCTAAACCATCAAAGTTATTAACATAAACGGAAATAATTGTGTTATTTGTCAAATCAACATGATTTCCTTCTACTGAAGAAGTCTGACAATCATCTTCACTTTTTTCATCGTCAGAGTCTTCTAAATATTCTGCATATTTAGAAAACTCAAATACTGAGCGATATGCAAATGAATTATATGCATAGGCAGTTTTGGTACTGCCATAAAAATCTAGATTTATATCAAAAGAATCAGAATAAGCCATCGGAAAAATTTAAAGTAAAGAATAAAAATAAATAGTTTTATAAAAGTATAAACTCAGTAAAGAAACTTAGTAGTGCTTACTTGAAGTAAAATAAATATAGGTAAGATAGAAGAAAAAAAAAAAAAAAAAACCAGCAGAAATCATTTTAGCCTTTAAAAAATTTGCATAAAAATAAAATTATGAAGTTGAACATCAAATTGCTTTATTAAATCTATGCTATAAAATTCATTTGTTACATCTATGCTATAAAACTTTTTAATAAACTTTAAAATGTCCAAAATTCCCACTTTTACATGGTAATAATATACCCTAACTAAGTAAACATAAAATGTTAACCATTGTAAAAATATTGATTATCAACTAGAATCGAAGCAAAATTTCTCTCACTTAATACTACATTAGATAAAATATTCTTTGTATTATTCACCATTTAGAAGTCACGTTTACAGTTTGCTGATGATCA
>JAJLXO010000389.1:0-19187 GCA_030571375.1 Botryozyma mucatilis | reverse complement strand
TATTATTATTATTATTATTATTATTATTATTATTATTATTATTATTATTATTATTATTATTATTATTATTATTATTATTATTATTATTATTATTATTATTATTATTATTATTATTATTATTATTATTATTATTATTATTATTATTATTATTATTATTATTATTATTATTATTATTATTATTATTATTATTATTATTTATTTATTTAGTTATTGTTTATTATTACTTATTATTTATTATTTATTATTTATTTAGCATTTATTCATCATCATCATTATTATATTATTATTATTATTTATTTATTTATCTATTATTTGTTATTTATTTATTGTTTATTATTATTTATTCTTATTTATTTAGCATTTATTTATTATTATTTGTTATTTATTTATTGTTTATTATTATTTATTCTTATTTATTTAGCATTTATTTATTATTATTATTATTATTATTATTATTATTTATTATTATTATTTATTATTATTATTTATTATTACTTATTATTATTATATTATTATATTGCATATAATAATATTATTTTTTATTATCATATTATTATTATTATTATTATTATTATATTATATTGCATATAATAATACTATTTTTTATTATCATATTAATATATCATCCTTACTAACTACAAGTAAAGTAATCGACTAACCATTATAAATCACCACATTTGCTTATAAATTACAATATAGCATTAAAAACACTATCGTTAATTTAAGTTGTATCATTGTTTACAATTTTATTGCATATCACATACGATATATGTTTTCATAAATTTATATACTCCCCACATTGTTTAGAATATAATACATTATAGAAATTATTATATTCGTCATTAATTAAAATCTTGATTTTTTTATTTATTTAACTATTTATTTAATTATTTAATTATTTATTTATTTATTTATTTATTTATTTATTTATCTAGTCACAATCTATTCAATCGAATGAGTCAACAAAATTTAAATAAAATTTCAAACAAAAATGAAAATAAAAATTCAAACAATAAACAGGATAACGAAGCTGCTTTTCAAATAGATGTTAAAATCGCTTTTTCACATGATGACATCCCAAATATTTGGGCTATGTTTAAAAGTGGCGCAAATTCTTTGAAATATGGTTACAGATTAGAAAATTTATCTTGGCGAATATGGGCTGCTGAATCAATGATAAACAAACAACTTTTAGAATTAAATGATTCTTCTTTACCTGTAAATATTTCATCTTCATCTTTACGCACTTCAACTGAGCCTCCAAATCTTTCTTCCTCTGTAGATTCGGTTTCTTCTTTTTCAAAATTAATTATATCTGAAAATACTGATAATTCAAAAAAAATAAAAAACATTACACCAAATTTAACAACAACTAAGAAAACTTGTTCAAATTCTGATTCAAATGAAAATCAATCCCGAAATCCTACAGTAAAAGACGCAATAGTTTATTTACATAATAATTTAAATTTATCCCCTAAAAATGATAATAAAATACAAAATCCTAATTTAAACACATCAACTAATAAATCAACTATAACTAATCGTCCAACTCACTTATTGAAACGAGCAAAATCTTCATCAGAAAAATTTCAAGAGGTATTACAAACTTTTAAACCTTTAGGCCAAGAAGAAAAACAATGGAAAGAAATGCAAATGAACATAATACCTCAATATATTACTATTAAACATTCTTTAGAGGATTCTTATTCCCCATCTCCACAATCTGCACAACACAAACAATCCCCTATTAATAATGAAAAGATGGCTAATTCTTTAATACAGAATTTACCTAATCCTTCTTCTTCTCCCTTAACTTCTGATACTCAAACAGAGAAAAGCATGCCCATAGCAATTCAGAATAATACCAATAACAACAAAAATAAAAATGATAACTCAAATCATAATGACAAACGCATTCTGTCTATAGATTCTTCTAAGGAAATGACAACTAATTCCTTAGCGAATAATCAAGAACTTAAAAAATCTTCGGTTGTTTATGGCTTTTCAATGCCGTCAGTCGCTTTTAGGTCTTCCACGTCTTTGGTATCATATTTAAAGCCATCTGCACATGAGAAATCACCCACTTTTTCAAACTTTTCTTTATCCTCTCCTAAAAAGAAAAAGAAAGACGATGTAAATAAAAAAGAAAAATCCACTTCTAATCATCACGCTCATCACCAAAGCATAACTTTAGCGAAAACTGATAAACATACCTCTGCATCTTCAACTTCAATTTTAAAATTAATTTCACATGCAAAATCAAGACATAATATGCTATCTACTAATTTAAAATCCTCCATTTTACAAAAACAACCATATAATCAACAAAAATCAAAACAAAATATATCATCAGGAAACACTTCAAGCTGGACTGAAGCAACTTCTAGTGATGGTGGTGACGATGAAGAGTCACCAAGCCAATCTTTTTCAACAAATGGATCAAACAAACTTTGCCCTAGTAATAATAAAAAATTATTTTTCATAGAATCTTCTCCATCAGATTCGGGAGATTCTATTTCTTCTCGGTCTCGTACACACAATAAATCTCATTCGGCGTCAGGTAAAAAAGTTCAAATTAATTCTCCAAAATCTAGTGACAAATCATACCCAAAGTCATCTGGAACTAATAAGACTTCTTCGTACGCGTCTGATATGACTATTACAACTCATCAAAAATTAAATAATTCTTTTAATTCTACAGATAAAATACCATCCACTTTAAAAAAAAAAGCGAATCATCATTATCAGAAGTCAAATTCTGTTGAACTTGAAAATATAGAATCAGATGATACAAATGACCAAGATAATAATACAGAAACCGATGATGATTATATAGATGAAAATGATGATTCTGATTGGGATTCAGTTGATGATGAATCTGTAAATTCCAGCTTTGAAGACCGTACACAATTTGGACGTTTAACAAACCCTGTAATAACATCAAAACCTTCATTGCTTTCGAATTTGTTTCATTCGCAAATCAACTTAACAGAACTTGGTGGATCTTCTCATGGTCGAGCGCATATTTCTTCGCAACTTGCAAATAAATCTACCGGATTAAACGATAATAATACAACATCTAATTCTCCTACACATAGTGCTCAGCTCAAATCAGTGAAATCTGCTTCGCATATTTCTAGTGTTAATAACTCAAAACAGCCCCACAACTTAACATCTAACGCACTTCCTAATTCTGCTGCAGTAAAAGTTATACCAGGATTAAAAGATATAGCTGCATCCCGAGTTTTAGAAGCTGGCGATAATTTATCTAATACCGATTCTATTAGACATAAATCAAATGCTGATTCTTCTGATTTTACTAATTCAACGTTTCATTCACAATCCAATCAAAATTCAAAAGGTCATCCTGTTATTATGACGACAACTAATGTTCATTTTTCTAATCAACAGTCATCTTCATCTTTAAGTCATACAAATAGAAAGGGAAATATGAAATCTTTAAATGACCAAAATGCTAAATCTGCATTAAGTATAAACTCAGCAGCTACTGATTCGTCTAATCCAGGGATACAGAGCCAGCAAATTCCTCGCTCAATGTCAACACAGACTGTTAAATCTAGTCTATCAATGTCGCCTAGATCAGTTAGAAGGAATATGCTTGCATCTGAACTTTCAGAATCTTTGAGACGAAATCTGTTATGGGAAAGACAACAGAAAAATGTTGTAAACCCAGATGCTCTGAAAAAGCGAAAAACTGCACTTGATTTGCCAAAACTAAAAGATGACTCTACTCAGGATGACCCTCAACATTCAAGTAGTTGGGCAGAGTTTGATGAAGGTTATCATGCTCGTGGTTGGTAATATTTGGAATACTCCTATATCTCCGTCCTTAATTGTCTAAAGAAGTAATTAAAAAATAAATATATATAGTAATTTTATATATTCGGCATTTATTAACTCGATATTTAGAAAAAAACTTAAAATTTATATTGATATGAGAAAATTAGACTTAGTTATATGACAAGTACTAATTTGCGGAGAAAAAAAAAAACCTCATATAAAAAGGTTTTTTTGTCCATGTTATGTTATGTTATGTTATGTTATTTTATGTTATGTATGTTATGTTACTTTATGTTTACAATTTTTTGTGCACCATCAATCATTGATGTTATAATGCTATTATTACTTGTACTTATTTATTATAGTTTTTTTTTTTTTTTTTTTTTTTTTTTTTTTTTTTTTTTTTTTTTTTTTTTTTTTTTTTTTTTTTTTTTTTTTTTTTTTTTTTTTTTTTTTTTTTTTTTTTTTTTTTTTTTTTTTTTTTTTTTTTTTTAATTACTGGTTCTTGTTACACTTTGTCATTCCTTTATTTTGTTTTTAAAGTTCAAGTATTTTAATTATATTATTACAAATAGCCTGGCTTAATTCCTTAATGTTTACACAAATTTTTATTTTCAAAGTAGAATTGGAAGAAACTACATACCTTAAATTCCTTTAAGATTTAAAAGATATTGAATTTACCACTAACTTATAAATTACAAATAAATTACCTACTAAACCGAAAAACAAATACAAAATATACATACATCACAAACACATTAAAAAGAATATGTTATTTGCTTAAAAATTCTTCAATTTGTTGTCGATAAAGAGCTTTTAAATCAATAACATCTTGCTCTAATTCTTGAACTCTTTCAGTGCGTTCTCCTAATAATTCAAGAGCAGCAGATTCTCGCTTTTTCATTGCATCCAAAGTTTCTGATAACTTTTTCAATTCAGCTTCTGCTAAAGTAGACTTCTCTTTCCATGTTCGTGCCATTCTAGCTTGTAAAACATTATCTTCGCGAGCCAAATCTCTTTCTCTTGTGAGTCTTTGTATTTCTTCCTTCCATACCATAACGTCAGATTCTAAATGTCTTACTCGGGCAGAAAGACGCTCTACTAATTGAACGTGGCTTGTTCCTACCCCTCCATTGGTGACATGTGTTCCTCCTATAATAGCAGTAGATGTACTTTGAACATCTGCAAGTGTTTCTGTTTCTCCTTTAGATACTATGTTATCAGTAGATCCGTTTCCAGAATTTCCTTGTGCATTAATTGATAAAGATCTCAAGCTTGGTGAGACAGAAGATTTTCTTAAGTTTTCATAGCTATTAGAAAAATTTGATACACCATTATTTGTTGGATATGAATTAATTGGACTCATAACTGAAAGTAAAGACGAATTAGAATATTTTCGAGCTTGTTGACTTAACATTGGAGCAGGAGGGTTTATTTGAATTTCTGGTCCAGGAATATTATCAAGGTACTCGTTAACATTATGATATTCTTCTTGTCCAATATACTTAGAATTATTAGATAAAAATGCAGCCGAATTGGAGCGCATAGATGGATTCATAAAATTAAGTTTATTTTTTTCTTCAAGACTAGACGAGGATGTTGAATTGTAAGCTCTTCTTGAATCTGATAATTCGTTAAAGGAATTTGGCTGTATTTTAATCATTTCATTTGATTTATTAAACGCTTCTAATTGCTCATGAGCAGTATTTAATTCTTCCTGTAATCGTTGGCATTTTTCTTCATAAGATAAACGTAAAGATGTTGTATCTGCTTCAACCTGCTCTGCAGCATCTTTTCCCGCTTTTTCAAGCTTCTCGAGTTCACTTTTTAAAACCTTAAGTTCAGATTCAAGCGAATTTTTAGATCTTTCCATTTCTAATTTTCCCATATCAGTTTCTTCTAGTTGTGCTTCTAATTCCCGTTTCTTGATTCCTAAAACTTTATTTCTATTTATTAACTGGTTTTCATGCGCTTTAGAAGTCTCTAATTCTTTCTCAAGAGTATCAATTCTAGTATTTAAAGTGGTTTCTATATTTCTCCAATTTTCTGATGCAGTAGCGTATTGTTGCTTTAGTGTTTCAATTTGTCTTGATAAGTTTATGTGAGAATTGTGTTTTTCTGTGGATGTTATCATTTTATCATCTGTGCTATCAGATGGTAACGAATTTTTTTCAGTAGATAATGATGAAGATGGGTCAGCAGAAAATGCATAATCTTCAAGCTCTGATCTGGTTATTTCTAACTGAGTTTCTAATCTATTAATTTCTGATTTCAATTCAGTAATCTGTGATGAACTTTCCGTTTTTAAATCATTTAATTGCTTTTCTAAATTTTCGATAGTTGAGGTGAATTGTTTTTCATTATTTGACTTCCTAAATTCAACATCATGAAGTTTGGATTGTAATTCTAATACTTGTTTTGATTTTGCATGTATTTCATCTTTATTGGATTCAAGTTCTTTTACATCACTATAATGTAGATTTTGAGCAGCCTGAAGGTCTTGTTGTAATACGGTTAGCTTCCCTTCCAAGGAAGAGTTTTCTCTCCTCATCATAATCAATTCATTTTCTGACTTTGTAAGGGCTTTTATTCGTTCATTTTTTAATTTTTCAATATCATTTAATTTTTTTAATTTTTCTTTTAATGATAATACTTCATTTTCAAATTTTTCAGCCCGTTTATTTGATTGTTCTACTGTAGCTAAATCATCTTTTTGTTTTGAGCGTAATTGTTTAATAATATTCATGTACTTTAATTCTTTTTTTGATAAAGCTTCGCCTTCTGCCATTAATAAAGCAATTTGTTCTTCCTTTTGTGCTAATTTTTTTTCTAATAAATCTGAAGAAGATTTTCCTTTAATTTGTTTACTTCGTTCTTTTGCAGCTTCTGCTTCTTGTTGTGCTAACATATTTAATTTTGAATGTAATGCTTCTATTTTCTCATTTTGATTTGCGATAATTTTTTTAAAATCCTCTATATTATCAGGTTTTTCATCTTGAAAACCAATTTGGTCAGTATTTTGTGTTTCCACAGTTGTGTTTAACTCTGGATTTGAATTAGTTGTTGTATTATCTTCAGTATTTAATTCGGTAATTCCAGTTTTAACGGAGGAAAATGAATTTTTTTTTTCATGTGATAAAGTATTCATTTGAATCTCAGTTTGATTTAAAATTGGATTGGTATTAGTATTGGAAATATCATTTGTATTGTTATTTTGAGAATCGGGTAAAGAAATATCTTCTTGCTTTGGTGAAGTATTTGGTAAATTTATATTTATTGATTCAACGGATTTTTCATTTAATGAATTAGAAGATATTTGAGTTTTTGAAGAATGTTGAGCTTTTGCTCTAGCAACAGCTTTTGCAAGTCGCTCTTGCATAGTTAAACGAGCACTTGATGAGGTTGGTGTAGTTGAAACATTTTGTGAGTTTAAATTAGTTGGTTTAGGAGAAGTTATTAAATTAGGTTGATCTGTTTTATGAGCAACAACAGTTTGGGAAATATTACCATCTATATCAAAAGTTGTATCAATACTATTATTATGATTATTATTTAGATTATTTTCACTATCAAGAGGTGATTCCATTAAAACACGATCCAATTGGTGTTCTACACCGCTGACTGCTTTTTTTATGATACCACCAAAAGCGAAAAGTGATGAATTATATGTATTTGAATCAGTGGATATTTTATTTTGTTCTTTCTGATTGTTTTCAGTGGTTGAATTTTCTTTTATTTTTTCTTCTTGTTGTTGTTTAAATTTTGGTGTATTTTGTGAAGTTTCTGTTTTTTCCGTAGTTTGGTTAGTTTCTGTGTTTTCAATATTGTTTATATTATCTGTGGATTCTGTAAGATTTTCAATAACATTTTCGGAAGCCATTTTAATTTGTTTTTATAAGTAAATATTTTTAGTAATTATGTTAGTAATTATGTCAGTAATTATTTTAGTAAATATTCTTAATATTTCAGAATTTTCCTTAATAAACTCCAACTAGTAATACAAGAAAAAAAACAAAATATCATAATCTAATTAAAAAGATTATTTCAGTTAGGTGAAGAAACGCTAGAAACGCTATTATGATATATGCTTAATGTTTTTAATGCCTAATAATGCTATTAATGTTTCCAATGTTATTAATGTTATTAATGTCTATTAATGTCTATTAACTGTACTAAATGCGTAATAAATGTATACTAAATGAACTAAATCCTATAAATGTGTACTAAATGTGTACTAAATGTGTACTAAATGTATACTAAATGTATACTAAATGTATATCAAATGCGTATCAAATGCGTATCAAATGCGTACCAAATGCGTAATCTAGCTATCAGGTTAAATCTGTATAATTCTATAGTTAATTAATTAGTACTGTGGTAAATAAAAATAACAGTAGGATATAAAATTTGTAATAAATAATAAGAGTATATAGTAAAAATAAACAAAACAAACAAATGTAAATAGCAACAATATAATAATAAATAATAATAATAATAATAATAATAATATAATAATAATAATAATAAACAATAATAATATAATAATAATAATAAAAATAATAATAATAATAATAATAATAATAATAATAATAATAATAATAATAATAATAATAATAATAAATGCTAAATAAATAAATAATAATAATAATAATAATAATAATAATATAATAATAATAATAATAAACAATAATAATATAATAATAATAATAAAAATAATAATAATAATAATAATAATAATAATAATAATAATAATAATAATAATAATAATAATAATAATAATAATAATAATAATAATAATAATAATAATAATAAATGCTAAATAAATAAATAATAATAATAATAATAATAAATATCTAAATAGCAAACAATTACCACTTTTCTCTTTTCCAATTTTATTTATTATTTTCCTTTTATATTTTCTATTTATTATTTTTTTTATTGTTTTGTTTATTATTTTCTATTTATTTTTTTTACTATTTTTTTATTTTCCTTTCTATATTTGTTGTTGTTTGCAATAGCAATAATGTTTTTTAGTTGTTATGTAATTTTTCGAGTTAGATTATGTAATTGTTCGATTATTATTATATAATCACATCTCGGGCGATTATTTTCTTCTTACAGTGTTTTTATGAAGATAATGTACAATACTAGAAATATATAATGGAGATATATTTGGATTTGTTTATTTTATTGTGTTAGTATAAGATTGATAATATGTATAGTAAATATATAAGTAAATATATAAGTAAATATATACAGTAAATATATAAGTAATATATACATATGTGTGGCATTTGTTTATGTTATTATATAATTAAATTTTTGTAACCTTTTGTACCTTTTATAAACCCATTTAGTTAGTTTGTTGTTGTAAATATGGGTCAGTTTACCTCGGAAGAAGTACAATCGAATGTTGCTATGGTACTTAGTTGTTGTTTTCATAGTTGACAAATTTGATTAAGGTACATGCCGTACTATGCCGTACCATGCCGTAGTATAACGTATCACTAGTAAATAAGTACATTATTGAACGATTTATTTTTGTTTATAAGCTAGCTTATGTTCATATGCCATTGCAACATGTTATATGCCCATCATTTTACATCATTTTCCTTTACTTTCACTATGTCCAACACAGTATGAATTGTGTATTAAACTATGACAACATGCATATCCCCATTTAAAATCTTTCCAATATGATCCCCATACACTTGTATGATTGTTTGGATAAATATCTTCCTCGTATTTTACTAATAAATCATTGTTAGATTTTTCTTTCTCTTTTTCTTTCTCTATTCCAACTTTCATGATATTTTCAACCCCATCCATAGATTCCTTAGCTGTTATAATCGCGCTCTCACTCTTGAATTCTTCCGGAATATTAGAAAAATTAATAGAATCTTCGCCATATTGTAATTTCAATTTATCCCGTAATTCTAATCTAGCCTTTTTCTTTTCTTCAATCTTCTTTTTATGTTCTAATGCTCCTAATGTAGGTGCTGCTTGTAAATGTATACCTTCAACCTCAGGATTTTTTATTATTCTGTTAGCAAAATTTGCAAGATCCTTTACTTGAGAATTTTGAACTTCAACACGCATAAATTGTTCTTCAATATCATTATATGGATTAATTGTTAATTTTTCCCCATCTTTAGACCATATAGTTCTTGATTTAGGATTATAATTAGATGTATTTTTGTTAATATCTATAAGATATTCTGCTGTTTCTTCTCTTACTCTTAATGTTCGTGTAGTATTTCTAGGATTAACTTTATCAACTGTTTGACTCATTGAAGTTTCAGAATCGTTATTTAAAAATTTTTCTTGTTCTCTTTTTTCATCTCTTATTTTTTCTTCTCTAAGACTTTCTTCTTCATATTCTTTTAATTTTAATATATATCTACTAGAATCATATCCACTCCATCTATCTCTTTTTGAATCCCAAGAACTATCATCTGTTTCAATTATATATTCATTATCTGTATTGTTATTATTATTATTTTTTTTTTTATTTTGTTTCCCTTTTTTTGATCTTGGTCTTTCTAAACAATCTTTAACATTATGTGTCTTTGATCCACAATTAGAACATAAAGATTTTCCAATATATTTTAATCCAGATAAATCTTTCAAATTTTTATTATTATTTATATTATTTATATTATTTATATTATTTATATATATTTTTTTACGTCTTGAAGATAATTCTACAGCATCTCCTTTTCCACTTTCTTCATTTGGATCATGATTTGCTCTTTGATGTTGTAATGTTTTTTTACCTCCATTTTCTACATACCATGGAGCTTTTGCTATAAAATCTGGAATATAAGGATTTATATCTCCTTCTCCTTCTCCTGCTCCAGAAACAGAAGGTTTTTTATCAACTTTTTTAATGTTTAAAGGTGCCATTTTTGATTATGTTTATTTTAATTATTTTTTTGATAAATAAAGAAGAATAATAATTTAATAGATTATTTACCCTGTATATAATTTACCAACTAATTCGTTAAATATTTTACAACTATATAATAATACATGTACAGTATTTAAGAATTAAAATTATTTTTACTGAGTATATATTACAAATCCTATACTTTGATTTATTTTATTATGTATTTAAAAATTAAATGTAAACAATTAATTTAAACATAATATTCTAAACCAATAAATAATATAGTTTAAATATATTTATTCATATTTCTTTATAATCTGAATACAAAATAAAACAAATTTATTTAATTAAATTATACTTGATATTTAAAACAAGAAAAAAAATCATTATTATTTATATGAACATTTAATTATATAGGATGATTTATTTATATAGAATGATTTATTTATATAGGATAATTTATTTATATAGGATAATTTATTTATATAGGATAATTTATTTTTATAGGAATATTATTATATAGGAATATTATTTATATAGAATTATTATTACATGGGAATATTATTACATAGAACTATTTATATAGAAATATTATTATATAGAGATATTATTATATAGAACTATTTATATAGGAATATTATTATATAAAAATATTATTATATAGAAATATTATTACATAGGAATATTATTACATAGAACTATTTATATAGAAATATTATTATATAGAGATATTATTATATAGAACTATTTATATAGGAATATTATTGTATAGGAATAATATTATATAAAAATACTATTATATAGAAATATTATATAGAAATATTATTACATAGAAATATTGTTAGAATATTTTGTGGTTTTCGAGTATGTAGGGTTTGTGTTTCTAAGCAATGTATATTTTTCTATTTTTCGCAAATTATATTGTGTATGTAATAATTATTTCAATTGGGAGATCAAATCTAAATATTAATTAGTATAAAATATATTAAAACTATATACATTTATAATGATATTATATTAAAATAAAAACGATATGCGAACTTTTAAAAAGTAACTGTTGTGTATCAAAATAAAAATAAAAATAAAAAAACTAGAATAGAATTGAAATAGATGTAAAATATAAAAACATATAATATTAATATAAAAATAAATAATATTATAATTAAAATTCAATGTAACCTATTGTAAATTTCCTATAATATAACAGTACAAATAAATAATAGTAAAAATATAATAATAACAATAACAATAATAAATAACATAAATATAATTAAACTCTATCTTGCTTTTCTCAGAAAAATAATAAATATACTTGACAAAACTCTATTTCGTTTTGTCAGAAGATGATATTCTTATACGTTTTACATATGGAAATAATAAATAATTCCATACAAGTTCATATTGATTTTTTTGTCCTTGAATATAAATTGTTAAATATTCCAAGACAACAATATAAAAATATACACCTTGACCAGTAAATAAGTGCCACCAAGCATGACCTTCTAATAGGAAACCTAATGGCATTCCAATAGAGCGTCTTGCCCTAATAAAAAAATTACATAAATGTACATCAGCTTGCCAAAGGGCATAACCAAATAAAAAAGTTCCTACACCAGCAGCTGATAGTTGATATAATCTTTTTTTCATAAAAGGATCATCAACTTCAGTAGAAATTAAACGAAGGGACCATAAAATATCAACAATATTAAGAGCAGCATAAAATACTTGATGAATAGTAGGATCTTTAAAATATAAATAAACTACAGTTAAAAGTCCTGCACCAATTGTAATGCAAGTACCAAATATTATTGAAAATTTTTGTGATTTATGAAATGAAAATATTAACCACGTTGGTACACAAGTTGCATAAATCATAGGAAGTTCATCTAATAATTGATATTCATACCATAAAGTCATATGAAAAAGCCATGAACCAATTCCAACTACAGCAAATCCAATAGCTGTAAAAACAAATTTTTTACCAAAACCTTGAGCAATAGCATTTTGAATAGTGAATAAAGCAAGAATTACTATAATTTTTTTTTTTTTTTTTGTCAGTATAAATATTTTAATATTATTATAAAAATATATGATTGTAAGAAAACACTTACTAAAGCCAAGATTTGTAAATGTATTCATGCATTCTGCTATATATGGGGTGACAACATAGTTTTCTTCACACCAATCAATAGTAGCCGTACTAAATATGTAAAATAAATAATAAAAATAAAAATCGTCACAACAAGGTTCGAACCGGTTGTTAGTCACTTTGAAAATTAAACGATAATAATAAATAACAACAAATAATAAATAATAACAAATAATAAAAGTAAAAAAACGAAAAAAAAATAAATAAATATTAAATATTAATAAAATAATAATAATAATAATAAACAATAGATAATAAATAATAAATAACAGAAAATTTAATTACTCACCCAAGTCCCCAATATCCAGTCTCTGGAGGATGTGGATAGTCTAGTTTCCACATAATTTATATAAAAATACTTTCCACTTTCTAAAGTTATACTATATATTATATGATTTATATTTTTTTTGCAATTATAAAAATTTACCAAATCAATAATATCCTATTGAATTATTTAAATATTTCAATTGTTTTATATTTTTTTCAACGAATAATAAAAATTATTAATTAAAGACCGCTGACAGCCGAATTTTGTTAGCACAGTATAGGAAACTCGGCGCCAACCCCGAGTAAACCCTAATATTTATATTTAAAAAAAATACTATAAATAAATTACATTTTTATTATAAAATTATTTGTGCACAGATCTTTCCATTTTAGTAAAAAAAAGCGCTTATTTTATTAGTCATTAAGTTTATTTTTATTACCCGGTGTCAAGTGACCGTAGAGACTTAAAAAAGAATATGACGTATTTTACTATTTAATTTTACTCAGTTATTTATTTAAAAACCTTTCATAATGTATACGTAAATATTAAACAAATTATTCTCAGTTGATTAATTAGAATTTAATAAATAATTTAGTTTTTAAAGTAGTTCTTAATAATAATAAATAACAGAGTTTTTAAAATAGTTTTCAATTATAATAAACATAACAATAGCTTTACCGATTTCAGTTCCGAGTCTGTTTAGTGTTACTATGACAATAAGTTATATTTAATAAGTTTCTTGACGTTTGTCTTGCTCTTATGATCTCTATGAACAGAAATATTTTGAAGTAACAAATGCTTTTGTAATAATTTATGTAGATATTTTATATAAAAAAATTTTTTTAATAAATGAATAAAATACTTATAAAGATTTTTTTTTTTTTTTTTTTTTTTTTATGAAAAAATTCAGATTGTTTTTGATAGTTTTTATCTGTATTAAATAATGTTAAGTTAAACTTTCAATACTTATTATTTATATAAATAAACTAATTATTTCCAATTATTGTAGACAATTTGTATAATATATTTTCATTTTTTTAACTAGATTCAATATTTTAAAAGTAACCTAAATGAATTAATTATAAAATAAATAAAGCCATCCCCCCCCTAGTACTGCGAAATGAGGACACACAGCAACCATTCTCTTAAAACACTTTAGGTGCATATTGGGACCAATAGTTTAGTACGGATTATTACGTAATTTACAGTTTTATTAGAATTTATTGTACTATAATGATTAATACTTGTGTAAAAATCTTTCCTATCTGTTACAATTAAAAATTATAAATAAAAAATCTTTTAAAATTTATTATACATATATGTATAATTAAAATGAGTGAAATATTATCCTAGATATATATACAAATTTATTAGCATTCTCAAACAAAAAATTGTTATAAACTGTTTGAATTAATATATAATAAATCATGAAGCAACGAAAAAAGGTTCATCTCCTTCTTTAGGAACTACCAATGCTCTATTAACTATATTATCACCAACGGTAAGACGAATTTGTTCACTAGTAGCAGGCGAATTCCAATGGATAATGTCTTTCTTTTCATCATAATGAGAATCCTTCCCTAAATGTTCCTTACGAGCAGCTTTTAATGCTTCTCTTAACGCAAAAAATACAACAGAACCTAAAAATAAAGGCGGCTCACCTATACCTTTAGATCGATGAATTGTTTTCAAATGTGAAAAGTCTCTATCTTTTAACATACTAACATTAAATATTTGAGGAACATCTCTAAATCCAGGAATCTTATAGGCACCAGGCCCACGAGTAAATAATGCTCCAGGCTTTTTAAGCCATAAAGATTCTTCAATAGTAAATAATCCTTGTCCTTGAATATAAGCTCCTTCAATTTGGCCATAATCAATAGCTTGATTAATAGGTCGTCCTATATCCATTTTTATATCTGTACGAAGAACCGTCCAGTCTCCAGAAAGTGTATTAACTTCAACTTCGGATACAGCAGCCCCTTGCGTAAAATAAAAAAAAGCAGGAGAAGGATTTGGATCCCCAAAAACATAGTTAATATCAGGTGTCTTGTAAAATCCGTTTGCAGATAGATTAACTCTATCCATGTAAGCTGTATGTGCAATTTCTTTCATTGTAGCATCTGGACCAAGCTTTTTCCTATAAGGAGCTAAACGTTCATTCAATTGATCACAAGCATTTTTTACAGCCATACCATTAAGATCAGACGAAGCTGAGGCTGCTGTAGGAGATGTATTAGCTACTGTATTTGTAGAAGTCTCTGAAATAAACACATTATCCAAAGGTACATTAAGTTCATGAGCGCATACCATGGCCATTTTAGTAAAAAGACCTTGTCCCATCTCTGTTCCTCCGTGTGCAAGAAGAACAGATCCATCATGATAAATATGAACTAAAGCACCGGCCTGATTTAAAAATAACGCACCGAATGAAATACCAAATTTTGTAGGAGTAGTCGTAATTCCTCGCTTAATCCATTTACTTTTTTTATTAAAATTTTCAACCTCTTTCCGACGTGAGAAATAATCAGATTCACTTTGAAGTTGTTCAACAATTGCTGGAATACAAAAATCTTCCGTGATAGGTTGCTTGAAATGCGTGCTTTGACCAATTTTATAATAATTCCTGGATCTAAGAAGATTTACATCTATAGCTAATGCATCAGCAACCTCATAAATCATTGATTCTGTTGCAAACATACCTTGGGGCCCGCCAAACCCTCTAAAAGCGGTATTAGATGCAACATTTGTTTTACAAAGATGACCTTTAACTTCAAAGTTTGGACAATTATAAACATTATCACAATGTAAAACTGCTCGTTCGAGAACACCTCTTCCAAGATCTACCGTCCAACCAGTATTACCAAAATGTTCCATTTGAATAGCGACAAACTTGTAGTCTTTATCTAAACCAACTTTCCATTTACACAAAAATGGATGTCTTTGACCAGATGTAAGCATATCTTCTGAACGAGAAAGAATCATACGAACAGGCCTTGAAACTTTTTTAGCTGCAACAGCTGCAACCCCAGCAAGAGCAACAGCTCTAGTCTCTTTCCCACCGAATCCACCGCCAAGACGTTTGGCACGACAAACAATTCTGTTATCAGGTACACCAGTTGCATTTGCCACAAAGTGTTGAGTTTCTGTAGGATTTTGGGTGGAGGAATAAATCTTCATTTCTCCATCTTCAAGATCAGGAACAACAAGCACACCTTGAGTTTCAAGATAAAAATGTTCTTGTGCTCCAATCCGATTACTTCCTTCAAATACATGTACTGCATCTTTAAAGCCTTGTTTTATATCACCCTTTACAACCGTTGGATGCAAAGCAGGAAGTTCAAAGAAACTGTTCTTCTCAATCGCTTCTTCAATGGTTAAGATAAATGGAAGATCTTCATATTCTACTTTAACAGCTCGCGCTCCTTCAGCAGCTCTAATCTCATCTTCAGCTAGAATTACTCCTATAGTTTGACCAACAAAAAATACTTCACCATCGGCAAAAAAATCTTCAAGGCCATTTGGAGTTCCCCATTTATTCACTTTTTTATCTGGTAAATCATTAATATCAACATATGCAACTACACCGTCAATTTCTAACGCAGCTGAAGGATCAACAGAGAGAATTTTAGCATGAGGACGTGAAGACAACACCTGTACTCCAAAAAGCTCATTATGTTGCTTTGGAATATCATCGACATAAATTGCTTCTCCAGTCACTTGTTTCAAAGCAGATAAGTGAGGATTTGATTTACCTAAAATTTTACCTTCAAATGGGTTTTCTATATCTCGTTCACCTTGTACAAACAAACCTCGTTTAACTTCTTTTATAGATGTCATATCATGAGGAAGTTCTAAATCAGACAAAACGGAATTATAAAACTTATAGAAAAAAGACATAGCTAAAGCACGTCTGTAAGTAGGCATACCTCCAGGGACTCCATATGGAAGATTGAAATCATCTTCAAGAGCTGCTAATGTACCTTCCAGAGTTTTAGGAGAAGTGAAATCTTTACCAAGCAAATAATCGCTAGATTTCTTAGCAGCTAACGTGATGGGAGCCATTCCACCATAGACTAATCTAGCATTTTTGACAATATTTGTATTGTCTTCAGACAAACTTACATACAAGCAAGCAGTCACTATTGCAATATCATCATCTTTACGTTTAGCTTGTTTATATGCAACGACATAATCATAAGGAGTTGTTTCCCGTACAAATATTTTTGTAATAAACCCATCAGCAGGCAAAGCTGTTTTTCTATAACCTAAAAAGAAATCTTTCATTGAAAGCTTTATAGGTTCTTTAGTAGTAGCAGACTCAATTATAAGTTCGGCTTCCGCAGCAACAAAGCATGGATTTAAATCTGAAATTGGTGAAGCAGTAGCAATATTTCCAGCTGGAGTAGCAGCATTTCTAATTTGTCTACCTGCAAAATATTTGAGTTGTTCAAGCATGGCATTAAAAAATTTTGTTTTGTGAGGTTCTAAAGTAGATACTAGATTATGAAGGACTTCTTCAAGTGCGGATAAAGAAATATTTGCTCCAAATTCTAAGCCAACACCAGGGGTATATTTGTAGCCTTTTAGTTCTTCTATATCATTTGCATATACAGAAACATTATAATTTGCAGCTTTCATTTTTATTTCAATTTGTATTTCTGAAGAGCCACCAACTAATTTACAGTTTGGATAAGCTGTTTTTATATCTAGTAATTGTTGTTTTGTAACTGGTCTAAACCATACTTTCTTTTCATTACCAAAATACAAGGGAGGTAAAGAATAGCTTCTTAAGAGAGGTGGAAATATAAGTTCTTGTTCTGGGAGCAAAGCTGGTTTAAGCGGCATTCCATTTGGTGCTTTTAAAGTAATTTCATTTTGAGATACTGAAGATAAAGAAGAATCAGATTTGCAACAAAAGCCAGACATAGAGCTGTTTTCTGAGATTGATGAAGAGCATGGTGAGGAGTCACCAGATTTTTTAGATTTGCAGCAAGAGGGTTGAACATTGGATTTGCAGCAAGAGGATTGAACATTGGATTTGCAACAAGAGGGTTGAACATTGGATTTGCAGCAAGAGGATTGAACATTGGATTTGCAACAAGAGGATTGTGAATTACTAGATTGGGAGAAAGAAGATTCTTGTTCAGAGTTTTGACAACAGGAACTCTGTGATGTGAAGGTTTTAGCAGCATCTAAGATAGGTTTATATCCAGTACATCTACATAGATTACCGTCCCAAGCTTCAGAAATTTGATTTTCAGTAGGAGAACCATTAGTATTTCTAATTAGAGCATATAAAGACATTACAATACCAGGGGTGCAAAAACCACATTGAGAACCATGAAAATAAGCAATACGTTCTTGTACAGGATGTGGATTTGAAGTATTACCAATACCTTCAACAGTGATTAAATGTTTTCCTTCAATAGAAATTAAAGGAGCAATACAAGCATTTATAGAGGCATAATAAATTTTTTGTTTATCTAAAGGATCAATATATGCCACGACAACAGTACATGCACCACAACCACCTTCTGAACAACCAAGTTTGGTACCTTTTAAATCATTTTTTCTTAAATAATCTAATAAAGTACCTTCTGGGTCAGGATTAAAAATAATTTGTTTTTCACCATTTAAATAAAATGTTAATGTTGATTTATATTCTGATATTTTTATTAAATTATCAACTTTTGGAATAATACCATAATTAATAGCTTCCACGGTAGTTGGAAAGGCATTTTCTTTTTCGTTTTTCTTTTTGTTTTTTAAAAGATATGGTGCATATTTAAATTTATTTCCCAATGTAGTATTTGGATTTGAGTGTAATTGCAAAATTGATTCCATGGTTAGAAATTTTTAGTGTGAATTAATTATAAAAGAATAATAATAAATATATTTATAAGAATAAATTTATTTATATGAAAATAAGTGGCAAAAGTAAGAATATATGCGCAAAATAAATAAAAATAAAATGCAAATATATGCGCAAAATAAATGAAAATAAAATGCTAATAATGCTAATAATATAATATAATACAATATAATAATATAATATAATATAATATAATACAATATAA
>JAJLXO010000388.1:0-19222 GCA_030571375.1 Botryozyma mucatilis | reverse complement strand
TTATTATACATCATGTATATATATTATCTAAGCCAAGAAAGCAGCAAGAGCCAAAGCCAAAATTAAACCAAAAGCAGATGATTTAGTAGCAGAGGCAACATTTGTATATTCTGGTAATTTAGATGAAGAAATAGTATTATTCTTAGAAAGGGTTGTTGAACAAGATAAAGTAGTTGAATATTTAGTAGAAGTAACGGTTGCGTTTGCAGCTGGTGTTATACTTGTAAGACAATTTGTTGTAGTAATATATGCGGTACTAACAGAAGTATCTGTTTCAGCTTGAGAAGAAGTAGTAGATGAAACAGTAGCAGAAACTGAACCAGAATTACTTTTAGATGAGGAAGAATCAGAAGCAGAAGCTGATGATGAGGAAGAGACAGAAGCAGAAGCTGATAATGATGAAGAAGATGCTGATGCGGATGCTGATGCTGATACTGATGATGAAGATGAAATACTCTTACCAGCTGAAGAACAAGTTGATGAATAAAATTGAAGAGCAGTTAAAGCTTCATCTGAAGGACAAGAAGAAGTCAAACAACTTTGAATAGAAGCAGCTAAAGGATTTGAACAAACACATGAATAATCGTCGATTGCAGAACAAGAAACTGAATTAATAAGTGTTCCATTAGAAGCAGATGTAAGACATGAAATAACACATCCTGGTGGTGTAGCAAGAACAGTATTTGCAACTAAGGCAGAGACAGCAAGAAGAACAGAAAGCATTATAACGAAAGACTAAAGTGAGTAAAAATAAATAATAAATAAGTAAATATATAATAAATAATAAATAAATAATAAATAAATAATAAATATATAATAAATAATAAATAAATAATATGAAAATTCTTATAGTAAAAATCTAAGGAAAAATAAAAAATATTTTACAACAGGCGAAAAGTAAAAATAGAAATTACAAATAACAATAGAAAATAAAATAAAATAAACGATTAGTCATTCTGCGCTATTTTGTTAGTAATATGTAAAAGATTGTATGTTGTTATGGATACGGTATGCGGTTACATGATAAAATGCGGAATGTGGCTTTGTTGATATAGTAATATAATATTTGTCGATATTAAGCACATATTGGGTTGGGAGTTTTGTATGCATTTCTGTATAATTTGGTATATTTAATGTATTACATACATATTATGTATAATTATATAATAGGATTTTTGTTTTTATACCGGTGTAGAAGCGTAGCTTTACTATATAAACTTTCTATGGGCGTTGTTTCGACCGTTGCCATGTTAAAATATTTGGTTGGGCCCTTTAAAAGTGTGCATTTTTCGTGGTTAGCGTATTTATTTTTTTCTAATTGACTATTAAAATCGTTGACAAATGTTTCAGTTCATAGATTGGATTTATATACATTGTTATTATTATTATTGTTTATTGTTATTATATTATATTATATTATATTATATTACCTATTTCTTCGTAAAATTCTCGTATTATTTAGAATATATTTATAAATAAAGTAAATAGAGAAAAAAAAATGTTTTATCTTCCCAATTTTACAACCTATAAAATATATAAATTAAATTGGCTATTAACATTATCGATATAATCTTTTCTAACTAAAAGTATTAAAATTGGTCTCTAATAAATATAAAAACTATTCTCCCAACTAAGATTAAATTCAAAATTTGTTTTTCGTTCGTTGTAATCTGTGTTTCTATAGTGATATTTTTTATTTTATTATAAAATTTATTTAATATAATCCTATATAAAACTTAAATTAAGTAACCTAAATAAATAAACATACATACATATATATAATATTAATAATAATAATAATAATAATAATAATAATATAATCATGGCTACTGTTATACCACCCCCTTCTAAAAAACAAAAAAAATTAGATCAATTAGCAAAAGTAACTGATGTTATACCTGATAATTTACCAGAAATTACAATTAATTTTAAATCATCTGATCCAAATGAATCAAAAAATTTACCTCCAATTCGTATTCCAGGTTCAACAAATTTAAAACAATTAGATTTATTATTAAATAAACTTTTATCTTCCTCAGATGATCCTACACCATATTCATTTAATCTTTTATTAAATAGTCATATAGACAAAGATGGTGATGAAATAATAGATTCACATCCTATAAAATCTGATATATATAATTCAATTTTAAAACCAAAATTAAAATCTTCTGAAGAAGTTTTCACTTTAATTTATACACCACAAGCTATATTTAAAGTTAAACCTATAACAAGATGTTCTTCAACTATGAATGGTCATCAAGGAACAATTTTATCAATTGCTTTTGCTCCATTTTCTAGTTCTAGACTTGTTTCTGGTTCAGGTGATTCTACTGCCCGTATTTGGGATTCTGATACATCTACTCCAATGCATATTTTAAAAGGTCATAAAAATTGGATTTTATGTGTATCTTGGTCTCCTGATGGAACTATTATTGCAACTGGTTCAATGGATAATACTATTATATTATGGGATGCTAAAACTGCAAAACCTTTAGGCTCTCCATTAACAGGACATTCAAAATGGATTTCTTCCTTAGCATGGGAACCATTACATCTTGTTCCAGATGATAAGCAATCAAGGCTTGCATCTAGTTCAAAAGATGGAACCGTTCGTATTTGGGATACTACTCTAAGACAATGTCTTTTTACCCTTTCAGCACATTCTTCAGCTGTATCTTGTGTTAAATGGGGTGGTTTAAATACTGTATATTCAACTTCTCATGATAAAACTATAAAACTTTGGGATCCTAACACTGGTAGATTAAAATCAACTTTATCTTCACATGCTCATTGGGTAAACCATATAGCTTTATCTACAGATTTTCTTTTAAGAACTGGTCCCTACTCTCCTCCTGATCCTAGTTCTTCTTCTTCTTCATCATCCTTCTCCACAACTTTCTCTTCTCCAAACAGTTTATATAATGCTTCTCCGAAAGTTAAACGAGCAATAGCAAAAGATCGTTTTGAAAAAGGTGCAAAAATTAATGGTGTGATAACAGAACTTGTAGTCACGGCATCAGATGATTTTACAATGTTCCTTTGGAACCCTATAAAATCAACAAAACCTGTAGCAAGACTTATTGGTCATGGAAAATTAGTAAATCATGTCGCTTTTTCTCCTGATTTTCGAATGATTGCATCTGCTTCATTTGATAACAGTATAAAAATTTGGGATGCACGCACTGGAAAATATATATCAACTTTGAGAGGTCATGTAGGTGCCGTATATATGGTTGCTTGGTCCTCTGATTCAAGGCTTTTAGTATCAGCTTCAAAAGATACTACTTGTAAAGTATGGGATATGCGAACAAATAAACTTTTTATAGATTTACCTGGTCATTTGGATGAAGTATATGCCATTGATTGGTCTTTGGATGGTGAAAAGGTGGCTTCAGGTGGTAAAGATAAATCTATAAAGCTTTGGAGACATTAATTATTAAAAATAAAAGTTTTTGGTTGCCTTTTTTTTTTCTTTTTTTTTTTTTTGTGTGTTTTTTTGTTGTTGTTTTTATTTTTGTTTTTAAATATTTATATTCCAATTGTATTATATTTTTGCTTCTTTTTTATTTGTCATGTTTATTTTCTATTGGGTCTTCTGGCTTTTTTTTTTTTTCTTCTTTTTTTTGTACATGTTCATTTTTTCCCATTGCCTAAATTAATTAATTTTATAAATATATTTTCTTTCACTATATTTAGCTTTAAATAATAATACAGTCTGTCAACCCATACATTACTTTTTCTACTGCTTTCCTCACGAAAGGCCAATCAGCTCGTTGCTGCACAAAAGCATATAATTCTTCCGCAGTAAACACATTTCCAAACCTAGATACATCTCCAACCATCATACCTATAGATTTAGCATCAGATGTATCTATTAAATACATTTGTCCTAATGTTTTCAATGCTCCAAAATATTCTAACAGTGTTCGCTGTTGTAATGTAGCAATAAAATCATAATAAGCATTCATATCGGAAATAAATGTGGGAGCTCCTTCTATCGATATCGTCGTATGTTTTATTCTTTTACATATAATTCCAAATAGTCGCATTCCAATTTCATTTCGAAAAACGTCTAAAACTCCGCTATCAGTAGCACCATCTAAAATATCTATATGCGTTTTTAACAATTCGATTACACTAAGAGCCGCCTTCGTGGGCGATAAATCCATTGCACCGATACCTATAGTTGCAACTTTAAGTTCCCTTGGTGGAGGATTATAATCACTCGCTAATTGTAAAGTAGTGCATATAGATTCAGTAGATAATTCAAGAACATCAATTCCTTTGGAAAGACCAAGTGCTACATTTTCGTCAAGCATTTGCTCAAATTTTCTCTTTTCTGTAACTGCACTAGAAAGAAAATCTTGATTTTTAATTAATTTATGACTAACAAGTTCTCTTTCATAAAATATTTCAATCATTTGCTGCATTAAATCTCCAACATTCACGAGTTCTAAAAATTTATACATAGGTGATTCTATAGAAGAAGCTTGTTCCCCTCTTTGCTTTCTTTCGCTGTAATGATCTAAATGTGATATAGCACGTTCAAACCCATTTTTTATGTGTTGCATTCCTAGATATTGAACTAAAACTACAAAAATGGCTTCACAATGAAGACGCGTTTCTGTGCCTAGTTTCCCACCAACTTGGGTAAACACAGATAATCTTTGGAGAGATTTCTTTCCATATTCAATTAAATTTACGGCAGTTTCTAAAGAAATTAAAGTTCTTATCCCTTCCAATTGTGAATTCATTATAGCAATTTGAGCAGCCATTTCTGTTTTGGGTAGTTCTGGTGAATCTTTATTATTTATAACGTTTTTAAATTCTCCAGAAGTATTAGAATCATGCTCAATATTATTAGTTTCTGAGCCATTATTTGAATTTTCAGTAGAAATTATATTAGTTGAAGAGACAGAGTTTTGTAACACATTTACTGGCATTTTAATCATTTTTTTAAAACTTGTAATGAAATCTATTTTTTCTTGTTTTCTATCAATTTTACTTCTTAACAATTGTTCTGTTTTCATTCCCTCATTCTCAATATATTGATTCCATTCAGTTACAATCAGTTGTGCTTTATGTCTATATGCAGCAACTTCATCATCCAAATAATCAGAAATGTAAGGTTCAAAACATTCTATCACCAATTGAAAAGCATAATTTGCTAATTCACCTTGAGAGTTTTGTGATTCTTGTAAATTATCGCAAAATATTAAAAGTTTAATAAATAAAGATGAAAATAAGAATAAATAAGTGTTATTATTTTTTTCTGGATTTTGAAGAGCATTTTCTTTAGCATGTATTATTGTATCAGTGATAAATTTTTTCAATATATTATCAAATATTGCATCTAATAGTGGTATTATTATATTTAAATTATCCATAAATAAATTATTTATTTCTTTATTTTGATTATTAATAAAATCGGAAATTTTTGTTAACATATTTTCAACTGATTTTATATTGTACGATCCATCTTGAAAAAAGCAAGAATTTGGATCTAGGATATAGTCATTAATTTCATTTAGATGATGGTTAACATAATATTTTACCAATGCACTTCCATTATTTAAATTATTTAATATAACAACAGCATGATTTATTTTTTTTTTATCTAAAGGTATTTTTTGACTAGCTTCCATAAATTCATCAACAAATTGATTTTCAAACATGGTAACTATTTGATTTAATTTTTTTAATCTTTCTGAAGAATCAATTCTATTTTCTGTAACTTTTGTAAATAATAATATATTATGAAGCAATTTTGATTGATCTAATTGATTAACAAAAATTGATGAATATGAGAAATTATTTTCCAATGAGGTTAAACCTAAATAAATTGGATTTAAAATTTTATAAATTTTACCAAATTCTTCTCTTGCTTTATTAGGCAGAAATAATTTATTATCGTATACGTTTAATATAGAATTCGATGAAAAAGGCGTTATTTTTAAACAAGAAAACTTTGAATTATTTATATTGTTATTTATAGATTCTTCTGAAAAATCCATTAAATCCATTAAAGAATTATTATTATCATTTATAGCTTTTTGTTCTAGTTCTTTCTCAGTATCAAGATCAAAAATCGTATTTGAAATAGGAACATTATTATTTTTATTATGCTTAATTTCACCAACTGATAAAGTTTCTAATTCATTTTTCTTATTTTCATCCTCTAAATTATTTTCCTCATCTTCTAATTCAATAGCTTTCTGGTTATCCCATATATTAAGTAACTTTAATAAATAAATCCATCGAGAATTTGCATATACAATATTTTTCATAGTAGTAGAAACCGTGGCAATAATAATAAGATCAGAAATTGGTAAATAATTACATATTTTTGAAATAATTGTAGGCGGTAAACTCCAGGTTTTGTTGTTAGCATTTAAATTGTTTTTATATATTTCCTCATATTTGAGAAGCATTTTTTGCTTCACTGAAGTTTTTTTTTTTGTCATTGTGAGTAATTTTTATTTAAATGTTTACATAAATTATTGTCCAGCATATATTTGCAACATTTGTTTTATTTATTTGTTTATTTGTTTATTTGTTTATTTATTTATTTTTTATTTTTATTTTTTCAAAAGTTCAATTAATATTCAGGGCATTTTTCGTGAAGTAAATGGTAAATACGTTGTAAATACGTGTTTGGCTCAAAGCACAGGATGCGGTGGGCATTGTTTAAGTATTTATTAAGCATTGGTTAAAGCATTGTTTAAATGCAGTCACTTGAATAATTATTTATCATTAAAACTGTATAAACAAAGCATATACAATAAAAAATAATAAATACACAAAGGTATACACAAAAGTATAACAAAGGAATACACAATAAAAAAAAATAATAAATACACGTATCAATTAACAAATACATACCAAAACAAATAATAAAAACAAATATAAATATAAATAATAGCAGTTATTGACTTGGCTTTTTAGCTTGTGGTCCTGCCTCTTTTGTAAAAGAGTTGTATGAAATAGAAAGAGATGATAAAACACGAACAGCTAATGTTAAAAGTGCATAGACAATAAGGAAAGCAAATATTCCCATATAAACACCAGGAGAAAAAAATTGATACTTTGTAAATAAACTTGCTAATGAATTAGCATTATTATTATTATATTTTTGTGGCATTTTTGCTCTCTTTACATTTTTTGGAGGTTTATGTATTACTACTTTTTTAGGATCACCTAAATGAACACCTTTATTTTTACCTTGACGAATAAAATCAATACTTCCAACTGGTGAAGATGTATATATAACAGCTAAATTTTCTGTTTCAATTGAAGAAATTATTTCATGAAGGATTATATCATATTTTTTAATTTCTTGTGCACGAAAATTTTCATCTTTATCTAAACGAGGAAAAGATATTTTAAAAAGATATTTTGAAATCTTTTTTTTTTGTAAACTATCATTTTTTTTTTCCTTATTTTCATTATCATTTTCATTGTCATTTTGTTTATCGTTTTCTTGTTGAGATTGAATCATATTTATTGGCTTAATATATTCTGTTGCATTAAATTTTGGTGATAAAGGATCAATATTAAGTATATTTTTAGATGAAATATCACAAGTTTGAGCTGATATCCTAGCAAAACGTTCAAATGAAAAACGACCATTAACATTCGAAACCGTAAATGATTGTGGCCAGGATTCAAGCATTTTATGAGTATGTGGGGATGCTGATTTTGAAATCATATCTGAAGAATGTAATCCTGGTTGAGATACAATAACTAATGTATCAAAATCACATGTATTTACAGCTTTTTCAGCAATTTCAATAAATTCATCTGAGGTTAATACATAATTTCCTGTAGAAGCGAGAACTTTCTCTTCCCCTCTGTTAGGTTAGTGTGTTGTAAATTAAGGTAAGTTATGAATGTATGTATACATACATGTATATATGTATACATACATGTATATATGTATGAATAAATGTATAAATGTATGTATGTATGTATAAGTGTATGTATGTATGTATGTATAGTATGTATAGTATGTATAGTATGTATGTATGTATGAATGTATAAATATACACATTCATAAATACACCACGCCATCTAAATATAAATTCCAATCAAACAATACATACTTATGTTTCTTTACTATAAAAAAAGGCGAAGTATCCTCAAAAGCAGCTGCGAAATGCAGCGAAAATAAAAATGAAAGAGCAAAAATAGATAATTTTTGCATAAGGAAAATAATCAATTAAATTGTAATATATAACTATAAAAAATGAAATAATAAATAGTATAACCCTTCGTAAAGTAATAAAAACAATAATTTAATTATATCGGAAGTGGATAAAAAAGGTTGTATCCTAATTAAAAAAAAAAAATGAATAAATAAATTGTAAAACTCATTTAAGGTTTAAACGGATAAAAACTACAATATAATTAATTTAATAACTACGTAATATGAGTTGCTATAGTATTACTATATAAGCAAAAATACAAGAAGTTAGAAGTTTATATATATGTATATATATTTGTATACATATTTGTATACATATTTGTATACATATTTGTATAAGTTGTATGAATTGTATACATATTTGTATGTATATATACAAATTGATGTGTTTGTATAAGTATATAAATCATAAAGTATATAAATCGCATACCAGATGTAACCGTAAATAAACATAACAGCAATAAAATAAAAATAAAAATAAAAACAATACCGTAAACAAATAAGAATCAAATGGATATGCAAATAAATAAATAAATAAATAAATAGTATATAAAATTAATACATAAACTCAACGATGTTTAGCCAATGCAGAAACTGTAGGAGCCATATAACTAGGAACTACAGATCTTTTGCGATAAGTATCATGTTTTTTTTCAGTATCAGTCTTTGGAGTTCTATTCAACCCAGCAGAATGTACTCCATTTGGTAATGACCCTTCTGGAACAATTGGTAAAAAATCATTATCTGAATCAAAATATGTCTGTAAATCATTATAGAGTGTTTCAGTATCTTCCGTTCCATCATTTTGTAATGTTTCACAGACTGATTTAGGAAGATCTTGTAATTTTAAATCCAGTATGTCATAATCTGAAGGAACAAAGTCAAGTTCTTCGACCGGCAAAGGAGCATATTCAATTTCTGGATATATTTCTGGATATATTTCTGGACATATTTCTGGACATATTTCTGAACTTATTTCAGAAGAAAATTTTAAACTATCTTGTTGTTTTATATTTTGTTTATAATCAAAATTATCATTTTGATTTTCATTATCAATTCCAGAATAATTTGAATAATTAGAATAATCAGAATATGATCCTACACTATTTATAATTTTTGATTGATTTTTGTCATTATATATTTCATTTTTTGTTTTATTTTTTGGTGTTTCAATAAATAAATTTGAAAAAGATGATTGAATTTTTTGTACATTTGGTTTTTGTTTAGGAGTTACAGATTTGCGTCTTCTTCTAATTTTTTCTGAACCTTCATTTGATTTTTCAATAATATTAGATTGTATTTTATTATTAATATTATCTGATTCTATAGTAGATTTAAATACTGAAAATTCTCCTTTAACATTTAAAGTTTTTTTACCACTTTTAACATTAGTATCTTTACCACCTAATGGAACTCTTTTTGTGATTGCACATGGAGTTGTGTATTTAAAAGTATTTTGTCCAAGTATAGATCCTAATTTATTTTTTGAAATAGAATCATTTTGTGAAAAATTATTTGAATCTTTTGTCATTAATTTCCCATTTAAAAATGGCAAATTATTATTTTCATCATTTTTTCGATGTCTTGTGCTTGTAGTTAATTTATTAACCGTATTTGATTTTGTTTTATTTTTTTTAATATGCACATTTGGAGTTTTTGGTGCCAACACTACTCCGTGATCTTGCCCCATGTGTGAATTATTATTTGCTTATTTAAAATATTTTCACTTTTAATTTAATTTAAACTAAAAAATCTCAATTTTTCTAAATGTAAATATAAACACTAATGCTGATTTCTATAAATGTACCAATTACATATCTTTTCCTATTCCCCACTGAATGCCAAAGTAATATGCAAAATAATATGCAAAGTAATATGCAAAGTAAACAAAGTAAACAAAATAAACAATATACTTAGTAAACAATTAAATCATTTCTATATGGTTGTTTAATTTAAAATCTAAAAAATCATATCTAGACTTTTTAAAAAAACATTGTAATACATTGTAATATGTGTTTCTATAACAATATTTAAAACAATTCTTGATATTTAGTTGCTATGACAATATTACCCTACATATTTCCGAGCCATTTCCTTTATTTACGTGGCACCAAATAAGCAAGCAGAAAATAAAAATTAAGCAACAAAAAAAAAAAAATAAATAATAAAAATAAATAAATAATAAATAAATAAATAAATAAACAAACAAATAAATAAATAAATAAATAAATAAATAATAGGAAAAATAAAAATAAAAAAAAATAAATAAATAAAAAAAAAAAAAAAAAAAAAAAAAAAAAAAAAAAAAAAAAAAAAAAAAAAAAAAAAAAAAAAAATACTTAAGGAAAATAAATAGAGCGAAAATTACAGTATAGAGCAAATTTAAAATTAGTATATATAAATAAATAATAAATAAATAATAAATTTTTATAATTTTAACTGTATCATAATACAATAATGGACAAACTTAAAGAGGTGAGTATATATTTTATATATTATATATTTTATATATTATATATTTTATATATTATATATTTTATATATTATATATTTTATATATTATATATTTTATATATTATATATTTTATATATTATATACTTTATATATTTTACATATTATATATTTTATATATCATATATTTATTATACATACACATGTAAACATCTAACTTAATAGAAAATTAGTACCCTCCGTCTTGAAGCTGATAATGCTCAAGAAAAAGCAGATGAAGCTTTAGTTCGTGTTAAAGAACTTGAACAAGAAAATCTTGCTAAAGAACAAGAAATAACAACATTAAATAATAAAAATACACTTCTTGAAACTGAAATTGAAAAAGTTGAAAGTCAACTTAAAGAAGCTAAAGCTGCTGCTGAAGGATCAGCTGTAGAAGGATCAGCTAATGAAAGTCTTACTAGAAAAGTTGATACTTTGGAAACAGAATTAGAAGCAAAGGAAGCAACTATTAAAGAATTAACTGAAAAATTACAATCTACTGAACTTACTGCTGATAATAATGAACGTAAAGTAACTACTCTTGAAAAGGAACGTGATCAATGGGAAGAAAAATATGAAGAAATTTTAACTAAATATAACCAAGCTAAAGCTGAATTGGATGAAATTAGTCAACAACTTGAATCTTTGTGACTTGCTCGAAATTCGATTATGTTGTTAACAATTAAAAATAATAATACTGATAATAATAATAATAATAATGATAATAATAATAATAATAATGTAAAATTTAATTTAAAAAAATGCTTTTCTTGTCCCTCTGCATTTTCTCTATTGTTTTTGGTTGTTTCCTCTATATTTTTTTTCCTTCTTCCTTATTACATGTCTGAATTTGTTTTTATATATTTGCCTTTGACTTTTTATTTGGCCTATGACTTTACTAAATAGTTTACTATTTAGTTTACTAATTATTATTTATTATTATTGTTTGATAAATTAGTATAGTTATCAATATAGATTATACCTTATTATATGTGTGTATGTGTGTATGTATGTGTATGTGTGTATGTGTGTATGTATATGTATATGTATATGTATATGTTTATATGTATGTGTATATATGTATATATGTATGTGTATATATGTATATATGTATGTGTATATATTTTCATTTAATCATGTTAAAATATTACACTACAATGTAAACGATTAATCTAGTATTTGATATATATAATTTAAACGTATATTATAAAAACATATATACAATAACTAATAAATAAACTCAATTTATTGTTTCTACAAAACTACGTATCTGCTCTATTTGTCAGAATTTAATAGATCATTTAAATAATCTGTAGGACCTCGAATATGTTTTCTTTGTTGATCTCTATGTTCATTATTAGACATCGACAATCTAACTTGCTCCATGGATTGTTTCGAATTTAGCAATAAAGAAGAATAAGCATTCATATTCTTATTATTATTATTATTATTATTATTATTATTATTATTATTATTATTATTATTATTATTACTATAATTATTGTTGGTATTTCTATTACCTAATAAACTTGATGGCATCAATGTGCTTATTCTATGTTTTTTAAAATTATTATTATCAATTGTATTGGTTGATTTAAATGTTGGATTTCGATGTTGTGGTGTATCTGATCTTAATGAAGATTGATGGGAACCTGCAGCCGCGGCTGCAGCAATCCTGTAATTATTTACAGCATCAGCTATAGGTGAATAATAGATCCCTTGTGATTCTCTTATTGTTCTTGTTGATGGTGCTGTCAAACTTATAGAAGATAATCTCTTTGATACATTTTTTATATTATTATTATTATTATTATTATTATTAATTCCTAACGCACTTGGTAATGAACTTGTAGATCTGTTTCTTTGAAATGTATATGGTGTTCTATTTAGTGATGATAACTCGGATGTTTTACCTAATGTAAAATTACTTTTTGAATTAGAAATTAAAGATAACTTATTATGTTGAGAATTTCTAGGATATGTATTATTATTATTATTATTATTATTATTATTATTATTATTATTATTATTTTTATTATTATTACCATTCAAAGTTTGATTCAATGGTGGTGAGTTTGAAATCCTTGGCAAAATATTGCTTGAAAGATTATTGTTTTCAAAATTATTACATGTTGTACTTCTTTCAAGCGAAGCAGTGGGTGTTATTGTAGGAGATGGTGAAACGGAAATTATTGAATAAGCAGCAATATTTGAAGGAGGAAGATAATAATTTTTTGACATTCTATAATCTTTGGAGTTTATTCTTTGATTATCATTTAAATCTTTATTGTAATAATAGTTATCTTGATTATTATTATGAAAATCATCTTCATATTCAAATATTTTACTGTCTTTTACTAAACTTGAATTATTATATTTATACCAATCATCGTCTAAACCAGATTTTGTTGCTTTGTGGAGCATATAAGCAGCAGTAATATTCCATCCAATAACTATTAATAGTATAGCACCTAATACAGAACCTACTGCTATAAAAACTGTACCTTCAATTTGTGATGGATCAGATATATATGGATTTCCAGAAGTTGGTGGAATAGAAGCAGGTGGATAATGATATGTTGTTTTCGTTAAAATATTTAATGTTGAATAATCGTATTTAGTAGTTGGAGAATTATTTACTTCAGCTGTTTGAGCTGAATAGCTAAGTGTTGTTCCTAATAACAGCAAGTATATAATATTCATCTTGACTATGAATTAATATCTGATGAGTATAATTTTAATGTTAATGAACTTAGAAACCAAAACAATCAAATAAACCTCTATGCAAACTCTACGCAAACTCTACGCAAACTCTATGCAAATTCTATGTAAATTCTATGCAAATTCTATGCAAATTCTATGTAAACACTATGTAAACACTATGCAAGCTCTAAGCAACTCTAAGCAACTCTAAGCAACTCTATAAAACTTCATGCAACTCTATGCAACATAGTATTTAATCATATATAAATAGCTAAAGTCTGATACAGGGTTCTATTATATATTAGATAATATTTTTACAACTTACAAATAGAGTGTATTATTATATTGGTAATATACACTATATATGTTTATTTTATTTAACTATAAGACCCAATAGTGTTTTTAGCTCTAAATTATTAAAAACTTGAAATCTAAATCACTTATTGTTGTTATTACGAATATGAAGATCTAATTATAAAATGCAATATGTGCTATAAAAGATACAAATATGCAAAAAAACCAATTATTAAAAAAAAAAAGTAAACAATAACAATCTACGATTCAATTTACAATATATAGGCAAATACCACACAGCAAAAAAATACATGCAACATGCGTAAAATAAAATAATGCATGTGATTAAATGGAGTTTATACAATTATAGAAATATAAAAACAATTACATACAATTAATAACATACAATTAATTACATACAATTACATGCAATTACATGCAATTTACATATGAATACATACAATTACATATAATATATATGATGAATACATGTTAATACAAAATACGAATGCATAGAAATCACACAACCCAAATAACTATTTAACCATTCAATTCTTAATTTACAAGTTCTCTTTATTCTTTTCATAATAGTTGCCAAGTTTGAATTCTAATTAACGCTCATCTCATCATATATGCTTAGGGTTATCATGTTTTAAAAGGATTAATTAGGTTTAATGTTTTGTAATTATTTATTTTATTGATTGCTCAAGGGTTAAAAACACAGGTTTCTATAGTAATAGGTTATAATTTGTTTTATAAATAATATCCACCTTCCTATTTTGGGTCATATTGGGAGTTTTATTATTATTTTCTGGTTGCAAACTAAATATGTGATTCAAAATTGCGGTTGCAGAATCAATAAAAAAAAGCCTAAAAATAGAAAAAGAAAGAAATACAGTAGAAAATTTAAAGACTCAATAAATTGGATATATGAAATTATTCAATGATAAAAAAAATTTAATAATAAAAAAATTTAATAATAAAAACAATTTAATAATAAAAATAATTTAATAATAAAAAACTTTATAACTTTACTACAGCAAACAATAATAGGCATGTTATTTTTTATTGTTTTATTCATACTTTTTTTTTTCTTTAATTCAATGTATTAAATAATATAAATTTTACTATTAAAATATATTGAATTACCTGCCTAATATAAATAAACACATTTAAATACATTCAATCTTAACCTAAAAAAATACCATTTGTAAATGCGCAATTACTAATTACCCATACGTCTGCTTTTTAACGATTATAAAGGTAATATAAAACAATTTTATAACCAAACCCTAATATGCTTTTTTTTTTTATTTTTTATTTTTTTTCCCACTCTTTGGTTGCTTATGACAACGGAATATTTTCAATTAACCAAACTGGTGAAAATACAATTCCATCTTAAAAATTATTGAAATAGTAAAAAAAAAAAATAAAAAAAAAAAAAGTTCTTTAACAAGCTATTCAATATTGAAAGTTAAATAATGGGTAAAGCTAAAAAAACTAGAAAATTTGCCGCAGTAAAGCGAATAATTAGTGCAAAGGATCCTAGAATGTATGTCTTACTTCTACTTTTTTTATTATTAGTATTTTTTTTTTTTTTTTTCTTTAATCTCACATCTAACCGATTAGAAAAAAAAATCAAAAAAAGGAACCTCAACCTAAAAAAGATAAAGAATTAGTAAAAGAAGTCCCCCAAGCTCACTCTTCTTTATTCTTCCAATACAATGCCTCATTGTCTCCACCTTATCAAGTTTTAGTCGATACTAATTTTATAAATTTTGCAATACAAAAAAAATTAGACTTGGTACAAGGAATGATGGATTGTTTATATGCAAAATGTATTCCAACAATTACAGATTGTGTAATGGCTGAATTGGAAAAATTAGGTCCAAAATATAGAATTGCTTTAAGAATTGCACGTGATCCAAGATTTAAAAGGTTAAAATGTACACATAAGGGTACTTATGCTGATGACTGTTTAGTCTCAAGAGTAACACAACATAAATGTTATATTGTAGCTACAAATGATGCTGATCTTAAAAGAAGAATACGTAAAATACCTGGTGTACCATTAATGAGTGTTGGTGGTCATTCATTTGTTATTGAAAAGCTTCCGGATGTTTTTTAGGTTTTTTTTTTTTTTTTTTTTTTTTTTCTTTTGTTCTCTATGGTTTTCTTGTTCTTTGGTGTGTTTAAAATTTGGTTTTTTATGTATATTATGTTTATAAATTAATGACTTCAATTCATTGTATATATTTTGTATTTTATAATAAATTATTTTGTTTATTGTTGTGTATTTTTAAAATATATTTTGAATTTATTTTTACATTCTTTAATTTACACATATATATCACACTTTTAAATCTATATCTGTAGATTATTACTTTTTATTTTTTATTATTTATTTTTTTTTATATTATTTTCCATTCGTTCTTTTTTAGTATTTGATATTTATTTTCAGAACCAACAAAACTATAAATGTTTAATTGCTGGTTTTCTAATCCATGATTGACCAATCTTTGGAACTTTTAAACCATAATCAAATGGAATATCATTAACTCGGTTGTAAGCATTCAAATTCTTTCTGCAAATAATTTGAAAGCAAGTTGCAGAACCTTGACGAGAAACAATTGTAGATGAAGCAAGGAAATATTCCCAAATGCGGAACCAACGTTTACCGTATTTTGCTTCAACTTTATCTTTATTTGCCATCCAATTTCTATACCATCTCCAAATAGTTGCAGAATAATGAACACCAACAGTCTCAGTATTTACAATTTCGAAACCAGCACCTTCAAGTTTATCAAGAACCCAACCAAGTGGTGTCGAAGCATCGGCGCCTGGGAAAATATATTTATTCATAAATAAACCCCAAATCAAATCTTCATATTGCCATGATTTACGTAGACCAGAATATTGGAAAAACATTAAACCATCATCGTCAAGCATATCATAAAGCATTGATAGGAAACTATTAAAGTTTTTAACACCAACATGTTCAGCCATTTCAAGACAAGTGATTTTATTATATTTACCAGATTCATTATTAGCAGTAGGTGTATCACGATAATCACAACAAACAATACGAGATTGATCAGATTGAATACCATCTTGCTGTAATCCAGTATTTCCCCATTTTGTTTGATTTTTACCAAGAGTAACACCAGTTACATTAGCACCATATTCTGAACTTAAAAAACGAGCTAATGTTCCCCAACCACAGCCAAGATCAAGTACATCTTCATTTTTAGAAACATTAATTTTTTCAGCAACAATACGAAGTTTATTATCTTGTAATTCTTCAAGAGATTCTTCACGAGTAATATCAGAAATAATTCCAGATGTATAAATCATACGTGGACCAAGGAAATAAGCATAAAAATCATCACCACGATCATAATGATCTCTAACTTGTTCTTCATCTTGTGATCTTGAATGTAAAAGAACTTCTGGGATGAAACCAGTAAGTATGAATTTAAATAATGACCAAGTAAATTGAAAATTAGACCAATCATGTTTTAATTCAAGAATATCAAGCATATCACCTTTCATAGTTATTTTTCCATCAAAATAAGCTTCTTGAAATGTTTCCAATGGAATTTTATTATAGCCATTATATTTTGATTTTAATTCAGCATCATGAATTTCAATATAATCTTCAATTTTTCTACCAGGATATTCAACATTTTCATTTAATCTTGGTGAAATCATAGACATAAGGGTCCAATATCCCATAAGAATAGGAAGTAAAAAAATGATTAAGAAGAATATATATGTATATAATCCTCCTCTTACTAACCTTTTAAAAAAAAATGGTATTCCTAATATGAGTGCACCTAATATTATATTACTAAATTGACGACTTGATGGTCCTTCTGCTAATAAAGTTCCATTTTTAATAGCTGGAGACTATATATTTTAAATAAATATATTAAAAATGTTAGCAAAGTAATTGATAGAATTTTTTTTTAATTTAAACTATTACTATTTTATTTTATTTTATTTTATTTTATTTTTTTTTTTAAAAAAAAAAAAAAAAAAATATTAAATATTATAATTCAACACAGTTTACAATATCAATCTACCAATTGAATTTAATTTACGGAATGAAATTTAAAATTAATACGAAAAAGTAGTAAATATAGTATTAAAATAAAATATAATTTACGTTACGAAAACTGATGTGAAACCGCGGTAATTAACTAAAAAACTTACGTCAGTAGTCCATACTCCAGAAGCATCTGAAGCCTTTGGCTGAGGTTTAGCCGGTGGAGTTTTAATATAATCAAAAGGAGCGTATTCTGGTTTTGACATTTTCCTTTAATTGGATGTTAAAATTTTACTTTTATAGTAATTTATATTGTATATTATAGTATATTTTAATTATTTTTACGTTTTTCGCTGTTTTTACTGTTTTTTTTTTTTTTTTTTCCCTCAGTAATTTTATTTTCCTTACTTTTTTTTCCTTTTTTACCCTTTTTTACCCTTTTTTACCTTTTTTTTTGAATTATTTTTTGAATTATTTGTGAATTATTTGTGAATTATTTTTGAATTATTTTGAATTATTTCGTGAATTATTTCGTGAATTATTTCTGTTGATATAGTGATATTTCGTTGCTAAGCTTAGTTTTAATATATAGAGAAAGCTATAATATTACTATAATAATATACTATAGTTATTATAGTATGGGGTATTTACATAGTAAAAAAAATTAATTCTATAAACTAGATGTCATTGAATAAAATTATAATATAGTGTAGAACGATTCATACAAAAATAATTTTATATTTTGAAATTGAAATTGATGTAATATTATAAGGTTATTAAATATTTTTTTATTTTTATTTTTTATGATATTAAATTATAATTAAAATACTTTTTTTGATTTTTCATGTAAAAATTTATAAAAAATATATCAAATGTTTCTTAAAAATTTACTTTTATTGTTTTTATTTTATTTTGTTTAATTAAATAAACTTGCGGCTAGTAGTCTACTATATATGTTATTTCCAATACATATTTATATGTGCATTTTATTTATGTGTGCATTTTTTTAAAAAAAATACATAATATTACTCTGTAGATTAAATAAAATCAAACTGCATGATATTTCGATAACATGTGATGTAAATTATAAGAATATTATTAATTAACTAAAAAATATTTTGTTTTTAATTATTAACAAGAAATTTTATTATTAATGTTTAAAAATATTTTTATGTAGTGATTTTAATATAATTTGATTTTATTAACTTCTATTTAATTGGAATTAAGTATTTTATTTTTCAAAGAGAGATAATAAAAAAATACTTCTTATTATTCGTAAAGATATTATTCAAGAAAACATTATGATTAAAAAAAAAAAAAAAAAAAAAAAAAAAAAAAAAAAAAAAAAAAAAAAAAAAAAAAAAAAAAAAAAAAAAAAAAAAAAAAAAAAAAAAAAAAAAAAAAAAAAAAAAAAAAAAAAAAAAAAAAAAAAAAAAAAAAAAAAAAAAAAAAAAAAAAAAAAAAAAAAAAAAAAAAA
>JAJLXO010000387.1:0-19289 GCA_030571375.1 Botryozyma mucatilis | reverse complement strand
AAAAAAAAAAAAAACTAGTAAAATTTGTTTTTATTATTTCACTCTTATTTTTAATCTAACAATTTGTAAGCTAGGCTTTTTATTCTATAATAATTTGATTTAACTGATTCAGTGCTCGATTCTCCAAAAACGTTGTCCGCAACCGTACTAATAAGTTTTTTAATTAAGTCTGATTTAAACATAACACATGCAAAAGTATATTCTGTAACAATGATTGGTATACAATAACCTTCTTGCGCACCATTAAAATCAAATGGGCAATCATTAAATCCTGAGTGATATTTATTATAATACTCTTTTGCAGCTTTCCAAATTGATTTCATACGGGCACTTGAAATTTTAGTATCATCAATTACGATGTGATATAATGTATAATTTTTATATTCATCAGGCTCTTTCCAAATTGATAGTTCACTATAGTCTATTGTGTTTTGTAAATAGTGTACAACTGTATCTATTATGACTGATTCTGAAATACTTTCATCTGTTTTTTTCTTTCTTCCTCTGGAATATTTCAATATACTTGAGAACGCTTTTGCAGAATTTGTCACAGATGACATTTTTGTGAAAGGTGAAGAAATCAAAGGGGATGATAAATTGTTTTTTTCTTCTTTCGATATACTTTGTATTAACTCTTTTTTTTTATCATTTTTTACTATCATTAATTGAGTGTTTGGAGTATTAATTTCGACGTTTTTTTTTTCATTGATAAGATTATTGATATTATCAGATTTTTTTTTAGATTCATAATTATCATCAGGTTCAGATTTTTTTAAAAGATTACTTCCAACAGAATTATCTATTGAAAGACTAGAAGTAGACTTGGAATCTATGTTTAAAATTTTAATTGGATCAACATCATGCCTTTGAATATAAACTAAACTTTCCTCTGAAGTTGGATCACTTTTTGAACTAGATTGAATATGAAATGGATTAGACTTAAAACTGTTCACATCAGAATTTATTTCTTGATTTTTAGCATGATTTTCTTCATTTTTTTTGTAAATAAAAGGTATTTGCTTGCTATATTTCCATACCAAAGATCTGAAATGTCCATTCATATTTTCTATAATAATAACACTATTATTTTAGAAATGATTTCTGGTTAAACAACTATTAATTCAAACTAAAAAATGATAATGAAGAAGACACAAAAAAGATTAATATAACAAGAGCAATATTTTTATTGTTTTATTTAAAATGAGTTTCCAAAATACTAGTTTTAACTAATAACTAGCAGAAATTTTCAATAGTATATCAAGACTTTGGATATCTTTAATACAAAATTTTGATATGCAGCATCTTATGTAGTACTCTGTTGTGTTTTTTTAGAAGCTAGAAAAAATAATAAAAAAAAAAATTCAAAAATGAATCAATAAGTATAATGTTTACATTATGTTTGTCAGTTCTATGCAAAAACTTATAAAGAAATGGTCGTGAAGAAATTTGTATTTTATGTATTTAGTATCGGATTTTTTATCTACATCAAAAGCGCATTATTTTTTAATAATCAATATATGTACTAATAGTATGTTATATTTTATTATGTGTATATATTTATGTGTACATATGTGTATTTATATACTTATATATTTAATTACAAGTTTAATATTATAATTATATATTTATATTCATATTATACTAAAAAATTAATGCACAAATTAATTATTACATATATTAAAACATTATAGTACTAAATATTGATATCAATATTCATTGTCTCCTTATTAGTTATAAACTAATGTCTTGGGAGAACAGACTTTACACTTTTAAAAAACCTTTTTAACACAAAGTACTATTGACAAAGAAAAATCCTTTGATGTTTGAGACTAAGCTAATGTTATAACTTAAATCAAGATATGCCTTGCAAGTATGGAATGTTTCTGAAGCATTATGAGATGGAAACACAAAATTAACGATATATTCATTGGAAGAGCAATTAAGATAAGAAGGAGTCGAAGTATTGCACGAAGTTTTACCATATGATACATCGGAAGCTAATTGGGTTCCATTTGTGTAAAGACAAATACTTTTCAAATCAACAAAATTTCTAATATATGTATTTGCACTTTCAACGTTAACATTATCATAGAATGAAATCCAGTATTGAGAAATTTCACTTCTAGCGGTTGGAGAAGCAACTGGACGATAAGTGCATGAGGCAGTTGGAAGAATTAAACTTGAAGATGAGATAAGTGTAGTTGTTGGAATAAAAGTAGTTGAAGGACCGCAAGGACTAGACAAAGTTGAAGAATGATTTAAATTTGCAATATTTTCATTGGCTCGTGCGAATAAAAATGGTTTAGCAGTTGCAGTTACACAAAAAGTTGAAGCAATAATTAAATTAAGAATATTAGTTGAAACCATTGTTAAAGATTTTATTATGAAACAAATAAATAGATTTAAATAAGTAAGTAAAACTGGGTTAAATTGAAAATGTGAATTTAGAATTGTCTGGACTAAAAATCTTTTTAAGTGAGAATTTAATTTCAGACGAAACGAGCCTTATTTATAGATGAAAAAATATGTATGTTTGTTTGTTTTCCTTATATGGAATTAACTTGTGACATTAAAATTATATGCAATACTTAAAATTCATATTGTTAACTAATGCCATGAAGATAGTCATATGATTCAATAAGGGCTCATTGACGAAATTTAAATAGAGATAAACATCAGGCATTGAAAAATGTACCTTTCTAGTACCCTTTTTTATATTTTTTATTGGGTCATTTTCAAATTTCGTCATGCTCATATGACTTATGCGAAAAATTGAAAGCTATTGGATAGCTAGTATTAATATTAAACTTTTATGAATAAATAACTTTTTAAATAAAAAAGGGTGGCAAGATTTAGGGTCCTGTACATAAATAGGAACTTCTATATTTTATTTTGCACAGGTATTAACTAACATATTACGAAATCTGCGTAGATATCATGCTTTACTTTTAATTTGTTTAGGTTTTATTTCAAATTTCTATTTTTAAATCATTTAAGATCATTGCAATTTCCCCAAATGTAATGCATACTTGCCGAAGTTTCCGCAGTAGCTTTTATTTTTCACTTTTATAACCAATACCACAATTTATATGCGAATAATTACGTTCTTATTAATAAGATAAGATTCTCGCAAATTTGATTGAGAGAGATTACAGGAACTGCAAAAAAAAATCAGTAACTGAAAAATGGGACAATTTAAGGAAAATAAAATAAAGTATATAGAATACTGATTGACTATTTTTTTTTTTTTTCCCCTACAAATTTATGATCAAACTTTATAATGAAATCATGTAAAATTAATAATTTTTTATTTACTAACTTATTTTTAGATTATTCTATGAAGTTAAATTACATAATTTTTTTTTTTTTTTTTTTTTTTTTACAAGTTGGTTAAAATATCAGTAAAATTATTATAAAATCCCGTCAAATGATTTTTAAATATGTAAAACAATGGTACTTTTATATGTAAGAATAAAAACAAAAAATTGAATAAAAATGATGCTATTAAACACTAGTAAATTACAAAAAACTCATAAATTTTTTACATTCTAGTTTTATTGTTTATTAATTAATATTTGTTTTTATTTTTTTTTTTTTATTTTTTTTTTTATATAAATTTTAATATTTTTTTTTATTATTTTCATTTTTTTTTTTTTTTTTTTTTTATGTTGGCTTATTTTGCAATCAATTTGTAGCTAAAAGCTTAACATCAAATACTAAATCAGAATTTGCTGGAATTCCTGGTAAAGATTGTTTACCATAAGCTAGAGAAGCTGGAATTGTGATACGACGTTCACCGCCAACAGCCATTCCTTTAACACCAATATCCCAACCCTTAATTACTTCACCTTTTCCAAGATGAAATTTAAATGGCTTACCTTTGGTATTTGAATCGAATTGTTTACCATTTGAAGCAAGTTTACCTACATAACGTACAGAAACAGTTTGACCATTCTTTGCGGTTGGACCATTGCCAGATTTACGATCTTCAAAAACTAAACCATTATCGAGAGTTGTTTTTTGAAAACCCTTTGATTTTTTACTATCATCAGAACTAGTTGAAGAAGCTGTCTTTTTATCAGAATTTTTGTGTGTAGGACCAACTTCTAATTTTTCTGAGAAGGCAACTTTTTTTTCAGCATCTGTTTTATTTTTTTTATGATCTTTTTTTTGTTGTTTTTTAGAAATTGATGTATCTTTTTCAATTAATGAATCTAAATCTTCTTCTGCAGAACGTTTAGAAGATTTTTGATTTTTTTTTGCTGATTTTTTATCATCTTTTTTATCATCTTCTTCGATATCTTCTTCTTCGATGATTTCTTCGATTCTACCTTCTTCAACATTATCAAGATCATCGATGTCACTGCTATCAGGAGTTAGATCATAATCATCACCATCATCATAATTCATATCATAAATGTCTTCATCATCACTATCATAATCATCTTGTTCTTCATCAAAAGGATGGTCAATATAGTTACCAGTTAAATGGATAACATAAGATCCAGAGGCATAAAAAGTAATTTCCTCATCAGGGAAAAGAGTGAGATCTAAAGGAACTTGATAACCAGATTGTGGAGATAAAGTGCAAAGTACAACTTCTTCTAAATTTAAATCATCTAAGTCATCATCATCTGAATCTTCATTAGAATCATTATCAGATTCTTCACTATCACTTTTCATTTCAACATCAACATCTTTACCTTTTGATGATTTTGATTTTGAAAGTTTTTCATTATCTTTTGAATTATTTTTATTCTTATTTTTCTTATTTTTTTTAGTTTCTTTTTCTTCTTTCTCTTCCTCTTCTTCTTCATCTTCTTCCTCTTCTTCTTCATCTTCATCATCTTCATCTTCATCATCAGAAGAATCTTCATCAGAGTTTTCAAGATAATTAGTTGGAACTGAAGTATGTTTTAAAATTCTAAGAGTAGTAGGAGTAAAAGTAGTTGATTTTTTTTTATCATTATCTTCATCTTCACTGTCAGTTTCATCTTCTAAAGGTTCAGGATCAATAGCTGCCATAGTAATTCTAACAGTTACTGGAAGATTTTCATCAATTGCTCTAACAGGAACTCCTGGAACAACTGTTAAAGAATAAGAGGAAAGAGGTAATAAAGAAGCCATTTTATTAATTATAAATTAAAAATAAAATAATAACTAATTGTAAATTAATTGTAAGTATTTAATATAAATAACTATTAACTAAATAATAATTAAAATAAATATAAACTATTTATATTAAAATTTATTAAAAAAAAATTTATTAATTTAATTAATTTTATAATAATTAAATATTGAAAATTTTTTTTGCTGTTACCCTATACTTAGTGCAATGTAAATAGAGTTCTTTTTTAGGAAATGTGATTAAACAGGGTAATACCATGTGGGATTCCCGTGTTTTGAGTGTTATCCTTTGAATAATTAATTTATTTATTATATTGTATATATACTATTGATTATTTTTACATATTATTTTATTATTTATTATTTTACTTTAAGATTACATTGTTTTTAATTATATTATGCATTTTTTATCTTGATACTTTATGTTAAAAAAAAAAAAAAATTACTTTCCTATTATTGTTCTATAATAAAACAAATAGATGAATTCTATAGTAATACTCAATATACAATAGTATATAGTATAATATTATTAAAAGAAAAAAAAAATCAGTTGCATAAATGTGCACAATGTATTAGATTATACAACTATAAAAAATATACTGTAGTTATGACAATAATAGTAGCAACGAAAAAATAAAAAAAAATTTAAAAAAAAATATTTAGAAAAAAAAAATTCGAAAAAAAAATTTAGAAAAAGGTTAGAAAAATTAAAATAAAAAAAAATTTCTTCACTCTAAATAATAATTTCATTACCCTATTTCCGTTGCTATGAAACGCGTTTTTCAATTTTTTAACACGCTTATTTTTAGGAGAAATACATAGCCCAAAAAGGATTATCAAGGATTTCAGATTAAGCCGGGACTTTAAAAATTATATACTTTAACAACGCGGAATATTGTATTGTAACATAGTACAAATACAATAAAATAAAAATATATATTATATAATATAATATATAGTTAAGACATTATATATTATAATACAAAGGGTGTATATTATTTATTGTTCATCATAATAAAAATTATATATTATAGATTAATATATAATCAGATTAGAACAATGACTGGATTTGATAAAAAAGAGGAAGGTAATGCTAACCGATCGCCTACATTTAATTCATATGCCTCTTCTAATGATATTACGGGCGGATCAATTCAAGCGAGACCTGGTTCTCATTATACACTTTCCCCAGCAACTTTTCCAATAATTAGTTACTGTGCAGCTTCTATTCTTATGACATTAACCAATAAGTTTGTTGTTTCTGGTCGACATTTTAATTTAAATCTTTTTCTTTTAGCTGTGCAGGTGTGTTTTAGAATTATTTATTTATTTGTATTTGTTTATAAAATGTTTATTTATTATACTCATTTTCTAACTTATTAGTCAATTGTTTGTGTGCTTCTTATCTCTTTTTTGAAGTCTATAGGGTACATTAAATATAGAAATTTCGATATAGCTGATGCTAAAAAGTGTATGTATTTATTTTTTTTCTTTTCTTTTTTTTAATGATATTCCTAATTTTGTGTTACATTCAATTATGCTTAATATTTTTCTAATCTTTTAGGGTACCCTATTTCTATTTTTTTGGTTGTTATGATCTACACATCATCAAAAGCTCTCCAATATCTTTCCATCCCAGTCTATACCATTTTTAAAAATCTTACTATTATTTTAATTGCCTATGGAGAACTTTTATGGTTTGGTGGAGCAAAAGTTACACCAGTTATTTTTGGTTCCTTTGTTCTCATGGTTTTGTCTTCAATAGTTGCTGCTTGGTCAGATATATCCTCTGCCTTATCATATTCATCATCTGATTTAGTTGCTTCCGCTGCAACTAGAATTAATCTTGGTTATTTTTGGATGTTCACGAATTGTTTTTCTGCAGCCACTTATGCTCTTGTAATGAGGAAATCAATTAAACTTACGAATTTTAAAGATTTTGATACAATGTATTATAATAACGTACTTTCTATTCCTTTGCTTTTAGTTTCTTCATTAATATTTGAAGATTGGTCTTCTGCAAATCTTGCTGCTAATTTCCCTTCGGAAACAAGAAATGCTTTAATCTTTGGTATGGTTTTTTCTGGTGCTTCTACAGTATTTATTTCTTACGCTACAGCTTGGTGTATGAGAGTTACTTCTTCCACAACTTATTCTATGGTTGGTGCATTAAACAAACTTCCAATAGCAATTTCTGGTCTTATTTTCTTTGATTCCCCTGTAACTTTTACAAGTGTTACTGCTATTTTTATAGGTTGTCTTGCTGGTATTGTGTATGCCTATGGAAAGTCAATTCAAAAGAAAAGTACAACTTCTCTTCCAAAATAAACAAGAATAATTTAATTTTAATATAATTTATATTTTTAAATTTTTAAATTTTTTTTTTTTTTCTCTTAATATTGATAGACATAATTAAAAATACCCTATAAGCATGATGTTTTTATCTACTTTTTATTATGTCTGAAATATCTAAATGATGTAGAGTACAAAAATATTTATTCATATAGTTAGCTTTAAAATGGAACACTTATATATACATGTAATTATAATTCTATAATATTTTTTTACTAGAACTATAGTTGCTGAGATAAAATATATAAACTATTCCAAATATGTATCTACATAAAAAATTATTTTTTTAATTTTTATATGTTATATGTTAATACTAATAAAAAAAGTATGTAATCATTATTTTTTACTATGACTCTCGTTGTTATGGACCTTAAGTATTGTGGATTGTGGTTTACGTTGTTTTAAATATGTTTATATAGAAATATCTAACCATAATGATGACGACTGTTTAAAAAAAATTTAATGTGGATGCCTTTTCAATTTAATTTTATATTAAATTTTATTATTTTTATTACTTTTTAATTTTAATATCTCATATTAAATATCTCATACTAACTTCAATATCTTCCGAACGGTTAAAAACTTGTAAATCTACAGTGAAATATTTTAAGGAAAAATTTCGTTTTATAATATCACGTAATACACATATTGAAAACAAATATACATCCACCAGAATGGAAACATACAAATACAACGGAAACAAAGAGTTTAAATGTTAATAAAATATACAAAATAAAATTTAAAAATGAATTTTAATTTTTAACAATTATTAATATATAATTTTTCAACTAGTTATATAAATAACCCATTTCTTGTAGTATATGTAGTTTTTTTACAAAAAACTCATAAATATACAATTCAGATTTGATTAGTACTAATAGATTATATTAATGACTACACGTTTATGATAGAAGGGTTGGAATAGGGTTTTTGCAACCAGCATCTTTTATTATGATCTAAAGACCGAAAGACCGAAATAAATGATTATTTTGTATTAAATATTTACCATTCTACTATTGTTTCATTTATGATATTATTACATATAGTTTTTTATATAGTTCTTTTATACAATTATTTATGCAGCATATTTTTATTACTATTATTTTTATCACTATTATTTTTATCACTAATACAGTTGAATCATAATATAGTCTGTCATGCTTAAAATTAATTATTCATATAGGGTGCATTTCATAACTAGTTGCTTAGCAACCGGAAATATATGAAATTTAACTCATTGGAAGTTTTTTTACTCCATTTTGTTTTCATTTTAAATTTCATTTCATTGTTTTTACAAAATTTTTCTAGCAAATTTTAAATTATTTATTTATTTAATTATTTTTTTTTTTTTTTCGTTTGTTGTTTTGTTATATATATTTATTTATTTCATTGATTTATATTTATTATTTTAATTGTAGCATATACTTTTATTATTATTTTCTGTTTAAATAATTATATTATACCTTTTTAGTTGTATATTTTAAACTAAATAGTTTTTTTTTTGTTTACTTAAATTGTTAGTGTTTTTATATTACACTAACGTATTTTAGTGAAATTATTTAGTACATTATTTAGAACTTTTATAGTTCAAGAATAATCAAGCTGTCTACTTCATACTTTTTTTTCCTATTTTACTTTTTCGGTTGTTATACCTTCTTGGTAAAACATTTTCCATGGGATGAACTAACTGGACTTCGACGAGATTTGCATGCTATTTTAAAATTGGAAAGATAATTAATATTAGTATTAGTATTAGTATTATTATTTAATTTATCCTAGTGTAATAAAGTATAATAAAAGTATAATAATATAATAATATAATAAAATAATAGAAGAGAATAATAGTTTATAAAATTAATAATTTAGTTGATTTTTTATTTATAATCGTATTAATAATTTATTGATTGTCTACCACGGTATTCTTCAATCTATATAATACGGACATATAATTGTTCAAAGTTAAAAGAATTTTAAAGTCTAAAGCTTGACTTTTATATGCTTAGACAATTCTTTTTATCTTATTGAAAGTCGTGGAAATTATTTTTTTTTTTTTTTTTTTTTTTTTCCTGACTGATTTTTCATTAATTTTTTTTATTTATGTCTATTAGATCATTTTCACTGATTGCAAAAAACTGAAAAAGCGGATACCACCGATATCGGAATTTAAATTTTTTTAACTGTTGAGTCCATAATGAAAGAAAAAACTGACGAAAGTAAAACTCATAGTCTTCATGATCATAGAAATCAACCAGATTCTTTGCCTCGTAGAGCTTCTATTGAAAACTCTTCAAGACGCTCTAATGCTACACTTTATCTAGAGTCTCCGATTATTCATCCCTTTCATTCTTTACCTATTTCTGAACAGCCTGAAAATAATGAGTCGAATTCTCAGAAGAAAATAAAAGTTTCATTTTCAAATACTGTTTCTGTAAGACCTTCGGATCTTTTAAGAAATACTGAGATTCCAGAGCATGCTGTGGAAGATGATGAAGAGGATGAAAACTTTTCTAACACTACCTCTCATAAGTATAATGATATTAATGCCAATTCTTCAATAAACAATACATTTAGCAAAAATAACAATGATACTAAAGATAGTCTTGTTGATTTTCCTGTACTTAATTCAAGTATTAAAAATAAATCTACAAAGACTGAAAGGAGCACTAGTCAGTCATATAGTGCGCATAAAGATTCTTCTTTTGATCTCGATACTGCTTCTTCTAAAGTATTTTCACCTAGGTTAAATGCTACTAGAACTTCAAGAGGAGAAGCGGATTTCAGTTCGTCTCTTCCAGAGGGCATGATGTTTAAAGATCATCCTTGGTCAAAAGAATCTCGTCCTTCGAGCGAAGAAGGTTCTCAGCATTTGTCATCATCAAGGAATTCTTTAGATAAGGATAGCTTGCTTCAAGTACATAGAGAAGCCAATAAAAAATTTAGTAAACCCGTTGAGGAGAAACCAACTCCAGATCTCAAAGGATTTACTTTCCGTAAAGGATCTTTTTCTACCAAAAATAATACGTACAGTACCAGAAGACGTAGATTATCTTCTTTTGAAGGGGGTGAAAAGGTTTCTCTTGAGAAAACAACTTCAGCAACTTCTTTACCATCTAATGCTTCACGAGAATCAAGAGCAAATTCCGATGAGGACACTGAAGAAGATGTTTGCTTTCCTATGGATTTTGAGCATAAGCGTATTAATGGGATTGACTATACTGAAATGGAGGAGTTTATTCAAGAGAGCAAACTTAACGCTAAACCGAAAACTGCAACATCTTTTAAATTGTCATCTCCTAACATGTTCCCTTACAAAATAAATTCTCCTAATCTTGCGTCTTATAAGTTGTCATCACCTGATATTCCTGCTTATAAATTATCTTCTCCACATATTTCCCCATTATCTGCTACCGATACAAATAACAAAAGCAATCCTAAATCTACTCGTTCCAGCGACTTTTTTTCCAAAAATAAGTCATACACTGATTCATCTTCTGGAAGCCCTTCGGACTCTTGTTTCATGAAGAAAGAATCAGATTTAGATTCTACACATAATTTTCATTCTGAGATCGAACTTGAAAATTTTAATAATCATGATCCGAATCGAATTGGGAACATAAATTTTCGTGATTTGGAAGAACGATTTTCTTATTTTAATTCTGAGGCAGATGAAACAATCCAAGGACCTGACTTCCCATCTCTTTTACAAGATGGACTTACATTGCAAAATATGTTTCAGCCAGAAGAACATGGGTCATGGTGGCTTGATTGTATGTGTCCCACAGATGCAGAAATGCGAATGTTACAAAAAGCGTTTGGTATTCATCCTTTGACTGCGGAAGATATTCGTGTACAAGAAACACGCGAGAAAGTTGAATTATTTAAAACCTATTATTTTGTTGCTTTTCATACATTCCATTTTAATGTTGCAGAGGATGAGATGGAACCTATTAATGTTTACATGGTTGTATTTCGTAGTGGTATTTTGTCTTTTCATTTTGCACCTATTAGACATACAGCAAATGTCAGAAAGCGTATTCGTCAATTGAGAGATTACGTGAATGTTTCAGCAGACTGGATTTGCTATGCATTAATCGATGATATTACGGATGGTTTTGCTCCTGTGATTCATGATATTGAGACAGAAGCTGAAGGGATAGAGGACTCAGTCTTTGTTGCTCGTCCTAGTGATCATAGTATGATGCTTTTACGTATTGGTGACGCAAGAAAGCATATTATGTCACTTATGCGTCTTTTATCAGGAAAAGCAGACGTTATAAAGATGTTTGCAAAGCGATGTAATGAACAATGGGGTATGGCTCCAAAAGGAGACATTGGTCTTTATTTGGGAGATATCCACGATCATGTCACTACTATGTATCAAAACCTAGTCGCATATGAAAAGATATTGTCTCGTTCTCATGCAAATTATTTGGCCCAGGTGCAACTGGAAAGTTTAAAAGCCAATTCTAGAGTGACTGAGTTGTTTTCTAAAGTCACTGTAATTGGTACTATAATAGTTCCTATGAATTTGATTACCGGTTTATGGGGTATGAATGTTAAAGTACCAGGAGATGGACAAGATACATTTGGCTGGTTTTTTGGAATTGTTGGAGTTTTAGCTCTCCTTATTGGTGGATCTTATCTTGCAGCGCGTCAATGGTTATGGGGTTCTATTAGCACAACTGATAGTTCTGAGAATTCTGTCAGCTCTGAAATGCTTTCAGAATATCAAGCCTATCGTCAAAGGAGAGCTCGATTTTATAATGATTCTGATCCTGAGTATTTGAGACGTTCCTCTTTAGCTACGAATGTTTATACTAGGCCTAGATCTAGTTCTAGTAGTGTTGATGAAACCGGATCAAATACTAATAGCCATAATAATGGTATTCCTCATTCACATCAAGACTCTAAATTTGGAAGAATGCTTGCACGAGGTGGTGAGTCTAATTTAGAGCGAAAGTAAGATACGGGATTTATTGGAGAAGCACGATAATTTAAAGGTAAAAAAAAAGAAAAAAAAAAAGAAAACGAAAAAGAAAAAGAAAAGATTGAACTTTAAGGAGAAGCTTTAATTTATTTGTGTTTATAATTTTTTATTTATTATTTACTGTTATATTAAAAACTGTATATTTTTACTTGGTAGATTACCTTGGTAAGTGTTTATCTGTAATATATTGTTATGTATTTAATGTTTAATCTACATTTAATTTTATAAAAAATTTATGTTTTATGTTTCTACTTTTAGTACTTTTTTATCTTAAATTTATCTTTATATTGATATCTTTATGTGAAATTCAATATTTTAATATTTTTACTACATACTTTTCATTAAGTTGGGCTGAAGTGTACACCAATGTACACTATAATAATGTTCTCTATGGGAAAACTAGCGTGGTAATAAAAAGCAATCACAACTAAGAAGGGTATTACACCCACGTGATAAAATCAAAAAAAACTCGTTGTCTTGGTAATTATCCTGTTGCATTAAAAGAAAAACTGAAAAAGTAAATCAGAATAAAATAAAAGGAAAAAATTATAAGATAGAAATAATACTTACCTAATTAAATGGTATTTTGAAGTGTAATGTGATTTAAAATTATGAGAAGATTCATAGCATTTACAAAAGTTGAAGTAAATTTACTAATTAAACAAAATTGAAATAAATGATAAATATAAATATAAAAGTTTTACAACGGAAATAAAGGGTTTAATAATATTTGTCATTTTAGTGTGCTTTTGAATAAATGCAAGGAGCGCAAAAATCTTTTATAAGGATTGAATATTTATATATATAGAGAGAGAGACAAAAAAAAAAAAAAGAATTATTTCTAATTAAAAAAGGAAGAATTTTAAAAAATTTTTTAGTATGTTTTTTATTTTGTAGTCAATATATATATATAAATATATATATTTATAATTTAAAAAAATTTGCAAAAATCATATTATTTAGAAGACTAACAGAATAATCTTTTTTTTTGTTTTATTTTTTTGGTATTATCAGGTTTAGTATGAAATAAAAAGATTGCATTATTTAGTTTAAAGGTTTTATTCGTGGTATTAAGTTTAATTATTGTTGGATAAGTTATAAGTCTTTTATAATTTGGAAAAATAGATTTAATAAGAAAAATTAGTTTCTATTATATAATATAGAAACTAAGAAATTTTTATCCAATACGATTTTTTTAATTGATTGGATTTTATTTTGAATACTATATTTCGATAATAAAAAGAAATGAAAAAGACTGAAAAAAGTGTATGGCTGCTAAAATAGTAAATAAATTTCAATTATATAATTTGCCACAACATATTCAAAAGTTTATGGACAATCATTATTTTTATTAAAAATGTCTTCTTTGAAAGCAGTTAAATCATTAGAGTCTTGTGAATCTCGCGCAAGCACTTCAGATCAGACTGAAGAAGATGTATGTTTCCCATTAAATAACTATGAACATAAGTGGGTAAATGGCATTAATTTTGATGCTATGAACGAGTTTATTAAAGAATACAAAGAAGAGCAGCTTTTGAATACTCAATTAAAATCCGTAAAAGAAAATAAACCAAGCAATACCAATGAATCTATTTTAATGAATCCATCACGTGATCAAGTACCATCTTCTTCACGGCATAATTCAGACGGAAGCTCGAAATCGAATGCTACTAATGCTGATAAATCAGCTTTTTCTTCACCATTATCAACAGCTTCAACATTGTCATTAAAAATAAACTCAATTTCTAAACATGATAAAATTGATAAAAATACTGATAACGGAATAAATAATAATACTGGTAAGAAAATTGAAATGGATAGTAATGATAATTTAGATTCAAGTCGAAAAGATATTCGTTTTTGTAATGACGACAGTGAAAAATTATATGAATTCCCGAAACTCGAAAGAACTGATAGATTTTCCTTTTTCAGTTCTACATCAGAAGAAACTATTCATGCTCCAAATTTTCCGTCACTTTTTGATGGGGGTTTAAAAGTTCAAGAATTATTTGAAAAAGAGGAAGATGAATCATGGTGGCTTGACTGTATGTGCCCAACAGACAGTGAAATGCGAATGCTTTCCAAATCATTTGGAATTCATCCACTTACATCAGAAGATATCCGAGTACAGGAATCTAGAGAGAAAGTTGAGTTATTTAAAACATACTATTTTGTAGCATTTCATACTTTTCTTTTTAATGATGATGAGGATGAATTTGAACCGGTAAATATGTATATGGTTGTTTTTAGAAATGGAATATTATCGTTTCATTATGAGCCGATTAAACATACTTCTAATGTAAGAAAGCGGATCAGACAACTAAGAGATTATGTAACGGTTTCACCAGATTGGATTTGTTACGCTTTAATTGATGATATAACAGATGGTTTTGCTCCTGCCATTAGAGATATTGAAACTGAAGCAGAGGGTATTGAAGATTCGGTATTTGTAGCTAGGCCGACTGATCATAATCTTATGTTATTACGAATTGGTATTTCCAGGAAGCATATTATGTCACTTATGCGACTTTTATCTGGGAAAGCTGATGTTGTGAAAATGTTTGCTAAACGATGTGATGAGCAGAATTATATGGCACCACGTGGTGAAATTGGATTATACTTGGGAGATATTCACGATCATATTACAACTATGTATTTAAATTTGGTTTCTTATGAGAAAATTCTTTCCCGATCTCATGCTAATTATTTAGCACAAGTTCAAATTGAAGATTTGGGAGCAAATAATCGTGTAAATGAGCTTTTATCTAAAGTCACAGTTATAGGTACAACCATAGTTCCTCTTAATCTTATTACAGGTTTGTGGGGTATGAATGTAAAAGTGCCTGGATTGAACCAAGATACTTTTGGTTGGTTTTTTGGTATTGTTGGAGTTCTGGTCTTACTTATAATTGGCTCATATCTTGCAGCTCGTCAATGGCTTTGGGGACCTGTTTCGAGTACAAATATTTTAAATCCTGTGGAGGTTGAGTTAGAAAATCGATATCGTAGTCGATATAGTCGTAATCGACCATTGAGATCATTATTTCATGAGGAACGTCGATCAAGATGTGGGAGTGTAACTAGTCATAATCAAGATCAGTCATACTTTGATCGGATTATTTCTAGGGTGCGATCTAATTCAATCGTGTGAATACAGCCAAAATGCACTAAAAATAAGTTGATTCAAATGACAATTGCAATGACAAACTTGAATAATTATCACAGTATTTATTATTTATTATGTATTATTGATGAATTATTTTTTATTTTTATTTTTTTTTATTATTTATTATTTTATTCGTTTTGCACTTTAACTGTATTTAATGTTTTGATTGAATTTTGTTGGTAATGTATTTAAATCGTTGTATTGTAGTTGTATTTGTTGTTATGTTTACGTATTTTTAAATAAAGTATATTACACAAATTTGCATACAGTCTACAATTACTATTTGCTATGCTATTTACTAGTATATATATTGTACATGATTTACTTTATTTTTATTACTCTACGTTTATAATTACATAGTTAAATATATGCTTGAATACATACATACATACATACATACATACATACATACATACATACATACATACATACATACATACATACATACATACATACATACATACATACATACATACATACATACATGCATACTATATCCATCAATATTATATTACTATATAAAAACTTAAATAACTGTACTAATCAAAAAATAATGTGTTTTTAAAAAAGCTCATAGTATAAATTATCATAATAGACAAATACAACCATAATAACAGAATATAAATTTGTTACCATATCAACATGATTTATTTTTTTTTTTTTTTGCTATATTTTTCCTTTTTTCTTTTTTCACTATAGAGAAATTTTGTTTTTATAGTGGTTTTTTTAGTTGCGAATAAATATGAAATTGTTTACTAAGAGAGTAAAAATAAAAAGGAGAAATACATACAAATAAAAAATAAACAAACAAACAAACAAACAAATAAACAATTAATTTTTGCTAAATAAAAAAAGTAAAAAAAATAAAAAAATAAAAAAATAAAAATAAAAACAAAAATTAAAATAAGAAAATATATTTTTTATTAAAAGATAATTTAGAAGAAAAAACAAAAAAGTTAAATTATAAAATTAATTATTCTTATACAAAATTCCAATTAATTAATTTGTATTTAATTTAATTTGATTTTATTTCAAATTAAGTTCAATATAAAATCAATTTTTTTGTTTTGAGTTGAATATTTTTGTTTGGATTTTTTTCAGGGTTAGTTTTCTTTTTTTTGCTTATGTTTGCCTTTTTTAGACTTTTGTTTACATTTGTATTATATTGTGTATTTTTATTCTCGCGATATATTACATTATTTTATATTAATTTTATCTATTTTTTATTTTTCATTATTGTATTATTATTGTATTATAGTAAATTTGCTATTTGTAACATTTTTTTTTTATATTATATACTCACTTATTATTTCACTCGAATATGTACTATACAAAACTATGATTAATAAATTACTAACTTCTTTTTTTTTTTTTTTTTTTTTAAACTTCCTTTTGTACAGCTATTAACAAATTTTTTCATAACAGGTTAATCAATTTTAATCATTTAAACTTAACATTCATGCCCAAAAATACATTTCTTGACTCTGTAAAGGGTTTTTTGTACTCAATAACAACAAATGACCATTATGCAAATTATCAACCAAATAACTCATCAGGAGTTCAAGGTGGTCGTGGTCATAATGCTCATAGATCTATAAATATAAACAGATTAAGTAGTACTGGAAGTGACTCTTTAAGGGACGAAGAAGAATCTACTGGTGTAGGAGAAGGAATGTCAAATTTAGAAAATGTTAGCATTAATGATCCTATAGTTGGAGGAGATAGTGGAAGAATGAGTGGAAGCAATTCTAATTCAAAAAATTCTTTTGATGGACCTTATGCTTATAAAGGTGCTTTTGGAAATGATTCTATTGGTAGAAACTCTGGAAATTATGTCCCTGGAAGTCGTTCTTTAGCTAACGCTTATGCTAGTACAAAGTATTCAACAAATGATCCTAATGGTATTGTTTTAGACGATTTTATTGATGGTATGGTTCCTGCACCTCCTGTTGCTGTAACTTGGAAACGTATCGAAAAATGGTTAGATAAAAACTTCCCAGAATTAAATGACGAAATTGGTGATCCAGCTACTGCTGCTGATATGAATTGTTTCGAATCAGATATGGATTGTTCCTTCCCACCTGATGTACGAGAATCATACATGATTCATGATGGACAAGATCGTTCAGGTCAACCAGCTGGTTTATTTTTTGGTATCACTTCAATGGATTTAGAGTCAATTGAAGATGAATGGAATGTTTGGAAGCGTGTCGCAGTCGAATATGAAGCAACTGTAAAATCAAATCAAGCAAATATAAAATCAAAAGATCAAGCTTTATTGAATAGACAGTCATCCTCTTCTTCTCCCGCATCTTCCGCTTCAGCTGCTTCAATAGCAAGAAGTGCTGCTAATCTGAATGTTCCTAGACCTCCAGGTCCAAGTAATAATGCTTCTAAAAAACAAGCTATGGCTGTTGGCGATTTTATTGCTCGTCAAGAATCTGTTCCCGAAGGCGCTATCGCTTGTGTATACTCAAGTGCAGCTTGGGTACCTCTTGCAAAAGATTATAGTGGTAATAATATTGCGATAGATTTAAATCCTGGTCCAACTGGGCACTGGGGCCAAGTAATTCTTTTTGGTCATGACTTTGATAAAAAATATGTAATTTCTCCTTCATGGGCTCATTTCTTAGCAATGTTTGCTGATGATTTGGAATCTGGAAATTGGTTTATTGACGAAGATACAGATGAATTTTTCTACATGTCAAATGATCGGGCTGTCTTTTATTTTGATGTTTTAAGAAATCGGGTAGAACGTGATGTCAAAAATTTAAAGCGTTCTCAAGCTGCAAATGCTGGTAGTTCATTGAAAACCACTTCTGTTAAATCTTCTGAAAAAACACCTTCTACCAAAAGTTCAAACTTAAAATCAACAAATAGTAAGTTATCAGGGGCTATTAATACTAAATCTAATGGTACTCAAAACAATTCGATTAGTTCTACTGCTAATGAAGTTTCTTTATTATCACTACAATCTCCTAATTTATTAGAGGGAGAAGATATATCTGGTGATAATTCTTCTAATTTACTTGGATCAGATTTACCTCTTTCTGCAGACAAGAAAAATTTATCAACTGATAGTTCAAAAAAGAGCCCAGTTGTGAATAAGAATGAAACTATTATAGATTTAACTGCCGAGTCTATTGAAGATTCTACCTCTACCAAAGACAAAAATAATAAAGAAAAGGTTAAAGAAGAAAAGACAGAAATTTTAAAAGAAACAGAATTAACTTCTACATCTTTAAATGACGAGTTGAAAGAAATAAAAGAAGTATCAAAAGAAATAAAAAAATCAAACGAACCTATTTTAAGTAATAGCTCAAAAGTAGATGATTCACAATTAGATTCAGAAAAGCAGGATATTGAGAAAAAGAGTATTGACAAGATTCAACCAGTGGAAAAAATTGAAAAAGACATAACCAAGGAAACCACTGAAGAAGCTGAGGGGCAAGCAGAGAAAAAAACAGAATAGAAAAATAGATACAATGATATGTTGTCATCATCGTTTAAGTGCCTTTAGATTAGAAGTATACTTATTAGGTTAAAATTATAACAGCTATATATTTAAAAGATGTATGCTATTGTAAAACAAAAAGTATAAAAGATACTAATTTACGAGGGAAGTATTTATATAACTAATGCATTTAAATGAAGAAA
>JAJLXO010000386.1:0-12488 GCA_030571375.1 Botryozyma mucatilis | reverse complement strand
CATTATTAGCTGAAATATATAATATATGCGACAAATTGCTATGGAAACATTGATTTTATTAAAGTTTAGTCATTTATAATGCGCAAAAATAATTTTTTTTCTTATACAGTCCAAAGAAGGAAAATATTATCAATTTTTACTGATTTATGATCCTATTCCCATGAGTTTTAAAAGATTTCTTTTCGAGAATACAAGCAGATATGCAAATTTATGTTTTATTTAGGATATAGTATTTGAAAATAATTGAGTTTTTTTTTATTTTTATTTTTTTTTTTAACTATTTTTATCCATTTTCTAATTAGATAATAAGTACACTGAAGGCAATAGATGTTTTGAATTATATTGTTTTATATTTTTATTAAGAAGTATTTTTAAATTTAATTTTATTTTATAAATCAATGTAACAGATGATTTTTATTATGTTTTAAATACAGGCAATATTTATTAATAGTAATTTAATATAGAAGATTAAATTTAATTTTCCATAGGCTGTAATACTTTATTTACTCTTTTTCTTTTCTTTTTTTCCTTTTTGTTTATACTGTAATATCTTATGTTTAAATAATTTTTATATTGTAACAAATAAGTTTGATTATTTTATTTATTTATTTATTTTTATTCGTTTATTTTATATTTTATACGCATGCTTTATTTCACAATATTAACGTAAGTTTTGCTTTGCGATTTACTTTTGTAGGCACACACAAATACGTACTTAAATAAAATATTACAATAAAAAAATGTATTAAAATAAATAAATAAATAAACCAAACTATTGTTTATCTAAGTAAATAAACAATAGAAAAAAAAAAAAAATTACAGATTTCCTTTCACTTCAAGTCCTTTTCTTCGTAGTTTTTGAGATTCACCAGCAGGCTTTCCCTGATTAATATCTTCAGCAACAAGTTGATCAGCTTTTGTTCGTTTTGGAATATAAGGAATGACATAATCTAATATTTTTCTAGTATTCTCTTTGCTTCTAGGAGACTTGAGATTTTTTTCAATTCTATCAATAGTAGGAAGAACAACAACTCCATTTTCATTTCCAATTATAAAATCGCCTGTGTAGACAATATATCCATTTGAAAGCTCGACATATGTATTAACTCGTATAACTTTTAAAGCTGAACCAGGTGGAGCAGTGCCAGTATCTTTAGCAAATATAAAATAGTCTTTATTTTCTTTTAATGCTTTTTTAGTCATATCACGTTGCTCTGATATGTCTCTTATACGTCCATCTATAACAGCTCCATTAGCAGCTCGGTACAATGCCCTTCTGGCCATTAAACCACCAAACAAAGCATTCGATTCTTTTGAAACACCAGCAGAAATTAAAATAACAGAGGATTCTGGAACTGTATCAATATAGTTTTTTCCATCAAAAGCAGGAGTTAAAGAAGACTTTGACGTATATTGAACTGTATAAGCTGGCCCGACTAATGTATTTTCATGATTGGCTGCTGTTTGTAATTTAATATCAGGTATATACCCACCATCAACATAGCCAAAAGAAACTAATGCATCAGAAACATCACAAGGATTATAATTTGAAAGAAAACTTGATAATTCTTTCTCATCAAACATTTTAAGTTTATTTTAAATATATATTTGTATTATTTTTTTTAAAAAAAAAACATAAATTTTCAGGATGTCTTTAATATCCGGGGTAATTATTTTTTATGACGTAATTGCGGCTTCCCCATATTTTTAAAGTAAAAAATATGAATAAATAAAATAAATACAAAAACAACATAACCAATAAAAAAGCATAGGATGGAATTCATTAATAATTTAAATTATTAATGAAATAAATAATAATGAAAAAAATCTATTTTACAAAAATTATAATACAGTATAATCATATTTACAGTCATTAAAAGTAATACTTAAAAAATAAAAAATAAAAAAAAAACATTTAAAAGAATAATGAGAATGCCAAAATTATTAAAAATTTTACATTATTTAAAATCTGCAAAATCAACATTCATACCATCGAATGCAGTTATAGTAGACAAACTCGGGTCTTTGTATTCGTCAATTTCAAAATAAGTTGGGTATCTTTGGGAAAAATGTGTGTAAATGAGATTTTTTGCGTTCATTTCTTTACCGGTTTTAAATGCCGTAAGCCATGTAGAATGCATTTTTTTCATAGCAGTTTCCCGCATGTCATCTGAAAATGTAGCTTCATGAATTAATACATCACAATCCTTAGCAATTTTAATAAAAGGCCGCCAGTATGGTGTATCTCCGGAATATGCAATACGTATAGATTCATTTCCATTTCTATCTTCAATGTAAAAATCAAAACACACACAATAAGCTTCATTTGTATGATTTGTAAGACATACCCTTATATTTTTTACTCTCATAGTCTCATCAGCTAAAAGAGATTTGTATGTTGATAAATATGGTGAACTTTTCATAAGCGAGTTTAATCTTTCTGGTTTGTAAGGTATATTTGAATGAATCATTGTATGCAAGGGAATAAATCCAATTCTTCCTGAAAATTCTAAAAAATAAACTCGAATAATTTCTTCAAGATAAGCTAGCATTTGTACTGGAGCAATGATGTATAATAATTCAGAGTTATTTATAATAGTTGATTTTTCTGCCAATAACTTATCTTTTAGTAGTTCATAAACTCCAAGATGATGATCTGCATGCATGTGTGATATGTAAATCAAGCGAATTGAACAAAGCAAATCATTATAAAATGTACCATATTTTCTCCTTAATGCAGAACAAGTACCCTCACCACAGTCCATTAATACGCTGAACTCTTTATCAAAGACCATTAAATTAGCTGAAACATTTCTTAAAGGAGAAGGACAAGCAGATCCGGTACCTAGTGTGATAAATTGTATATTAGCTTTTTTTCCGTCAGGAAATTTAGGCTTATAATTAGGGTCATTTGTACTTAATTTCTCTTCCTTTGATATAAGACGCCGTAAGGCATTCTCATCTACATAATCTTCTTGTGATGGTTGCTTTTCTAGTTGAATTTCTGGTTCAATATTTATCGAATTATCGTTCTGTAGAACAAATGCATTTGGAAGAGCAGATTTTAATTTGATAATCCTTTGATCTGTCTCATTACTTATTGAAATGGGCTCTAGCTGAGGAAGCGAAAATCGTCTAGGATACTTGCTATTCAAATACATATGCGATTTGGTTATTACTGAATATTGTATCGTATCTTTATGAAAAAGTGGATGAGAAAAAAAATGTTGTTTGACATTGCCAAGCTTCTTTTTACAAAAATCTAAATAATCTTTTGATAAAGGGTTTATATCTTCACCAAGCGAGTGAATTACAATTGTCTCACGAGACCCATCATTATTATTTTCGTCATTCGATTTTACGGCCCAATTCTTTGATAAAGCACTTTCAAGAAATTTTTCAGATGGAATGTGTAAAATGATTAATCTTGTGCCTTTATTTGATGGACCAAGAACTTGGTCTGGATAGATTGTGGTTAAACCATCTTTAGATTTTACAGGAATTCCTTTAGTTAAGTTACCAAAGAGTCTTTTGTCAATATTCAAACTCTCAGCAATTTCACGTTGGAATTTTCCTCTAGAATCTGTAAGATCAACAATATAGCATGTAGAAACATTTTTTGCTTCGAATTCAGCAATTTGAGATTCACGAGAGGAAATCTTTATAAATGAATTATGCATATTTGATTTTGAAGTTTGTGGGGATTCAGAGGAACCATAAATTTTTACAAATGTTGATTTGATAGACTTATCTAAATGACAAGTGGAATCAGATTCATAATTTATATTATAATTTTTATCCATATCTGGTTGGGATTTAGCAACAAGACGAATACGTTTAATATTTACAATATCATCTGAAAAAAAGTTAATATCTTTTGGTTGTGTTAAAGTACAGCGCGGATGAAGAAAGTGTCTCCAAGTGTTTAAGTAATGCGTGAATGCATTAGGAGTACCAGTATATATAGGAAATAAACTATAATCGTCATCATTGTTTTTGTTTAATTGATTTAGTTGAGGTGATTTAGAATTTAAATGATTAAACTTTCGTTTCCGCTGAGGAGTGCTAGTGCTATCTTGAATACCGCTAATATCATTTTTATTATCTTTAATATTTTTATTATTTTTGTTGTTTTTGTTATTTTTCCCAGAAGTATTACCACTGGCTCGCTCCTCGCTTCTCTCACGTACAGTTAAAAAATAACCTGCCATTCCACCATAAGAAATGGGATTTACCTGGCCTGTAGCAAAAAAACCTTGAACAGTATTTCCTGGTCTGATGTGATGATCACCAAGATATCTGACATAGCCTGCAGGACAATTTCCAAAAATGTATTTTTTTCTGTCAGCCACCAAAAGTAAATTTATATTACCACCTGGGAAATCTGCGGTAGAAGGTGTTATAATGATTTGCGCGTAAACTTTTATTCTTGAGCGTAACAACGTCCTTTCAGATTTTTCACTCAAACTTTCGTTTTTAATTTCAACTTTTTTAGTTCCTAAATCAACATCTTTAGAAATTCTATTAGTCAAATTGCAAATTTTCCCTTCTAAAACATTTGTATCTAGTGAATTTTCATTCATAGATGAAGATTCTGAATTTAAATTTTCTACGTTTGAAATTATCCCATTTCTCTCAGAATACTCTACAGAATCTGCTTTTTCCGCAACCATAGTTCGGACAAAATTTAATCCTTTATAAAATCTAGTAAATCTGTGTTTGTTAGTAGTTTTAAAATTTCTGTTTACTTTCCAAAAGAGGTCCCCACGGTTTTGAACAAACCGCATTTAAGCAGCAACTGCCAGAAAAAATAAATAAATAAAAAAATAAATAAGTAAAAAAATAAATAAATAAATAAATAAATAATAATTGAAAAAAAAAAAAATAATTTTTATTTTTAGGGTATTTAAAAGATGACATTTACTTATTTCCTAAATAATACAAATTTACCCTATTAAGTAGTCAGGACAACTTAACTAGGGTAAATTTAATGAATACTTTGTTTTTTTTTGGCACCAATTTAGATTAACTATATAAAAAAATTAAAAAAAATTATACATTTTAATTTTTTTTTATATATTTTATAAAGTTTATTTTAAATAATTTGCTATGCGGCTATAAATAGGATTCAACTTTTTTTTTTTTTTATATAATTGAACCAAAATGAAGTATCTCTTTAAAAAAAAAACAATGACAAAAACAGAAAAAAACAAAAAAAAAAAATAAATATCGTAAATAAACAATCGTAAATACATAAAAAAAAAAAAAACAACCACCAATGATGACAACAGTAAAAAAAACAAAAGGATGAGAAAATGAAGTGCAATCAAACAATGCGACAGTACGTGAAAAAAAATAAAGAAAAAAGATAATAAATCGTAAAAAATTAATGATAATAAATAATACTAATAATTAGTATCATCTATTGACTTAACTTGACACCGAGTCGTTTATAAATTTCTTCGGCAGCCTTGAGGGCATCTTCCCAAATTCCTTCTGGATTTGAACCAGATTTCACTTCGCTGTTTTCCTTATCTGGCTTAGGCTCTACTCTGACTTCCAAAGAGACTGATTGTGTAGAATTGTTATTTTCCAATTCAGTAGATGCAGTGGATGTGTTTTCTTCTTCAGAGTTAGTAGAATCTTCCTTATGGAGATCAGATAGGTTTTCAGGAATGCGAGTTTCATATACGTGGGGAGCAGGATAATTTTGATAAGCAAGAGGCCAGTCTGAGACGGATGCATTAGAAGAATTATTTGGAGTAACAGTAACAGAATTATCCAATTGAAAGTTTGAAAATAATGGACTTGAAGAGTTTGAACTTCTGGCAGAAACAAAAGGAGCAAAAGTAGGAGAAACTAAATGATCTAAACTGATTTGCAATGAATCAATTTGTTCTGGTGAGCTAGATATATCTGAAAAGGTATCAGATTGAGATATATCTGAGAATATGGTATTAGGAGACAAACTGTTTAAGCTTGAATTAAAATTTGCATTTAAGTTTGAATTAATATTTGCATTTGCAGCAGCAATATCAACAGTAAGATTTTCACTGTTATTAAAAACATTATTTTGATAATTATTCTGATTATTAAAATCATTACCAGAAGGGTTTGAATCAGTGTTAACTTGTTGATTAGAATAAGATTCGTTTAATAAATTTGAATAAGAGGGATCAAGTAACAAGTTTAAATCAACATTTTGAACAAGGTTATTTTCAGTTTTTCTTTTAGAAACTGAATCAATAGAAGAAATTCCATTTAAAACATTATCCGAAGGAGAATTTTTTTGTGTTGGAGAATTGAGCATAAATGAAGGGTCTAGAAACTCAAAAAGGTTTGAATCTTCAGTTTGAGTTGGTTTTTCAGGCTCAACAATGATTGGAATATTGTTGAATGAAGAGAAACACATAATATCATTATCATTAGCATTTGCATCTAAATTTGTATTTGCATTTGTGTTTGCATTTGTATTTGCATTTGTATTTGCATTTACATTTGCATTTACATTTGCATTTACATTTGCATTTACATTTGCATTTGTATTTGCATTTATATTTGCATTTGTATTTGCATTTATATTTGCATTTGTATTTGCATTTGTATTTGCATTTAAATTTGCATTTAAATTTAAATTTACATTTTGGGAATGTGATTGAGGTTGAGATTGTGATTGAAGTTGATTAAAGTTGTTTGCTTGTTGATGCATGTATCTAGAAGTAGTGTTAACATTACCTGTGTTTGAATTACCATTACCATTATAATTGGTATTATAATTATTATTATTAATATTATTATTATAATTATTATTATTAACGTTGGCGTTACTATGGTTATTATTATTATTATTATTATTATTATTATTCATAGTAAAAGAATTAATTCTATTGGAATTCATACTAGAAGGAAAAGAAGGTAAAGGAGAAAGTTTAGCAATTTGACGAACCAAAAGATCATTTTCAAATTTTGCATGATCTAATTCAGATTTTAAATTAGAAATAATTTCATCTTTATCAGAAATTAAAGATTCTAAATGTGCTATATGTTCCTTTCTACGTTGTCTAAATTGACGAGCTGAAACTTTATTTCTCAATTGTCTACGTTCTTTAGAAGATAATAATTTTGCCGCATCTGATTTAAGTAATTGTTCATCTGGATCTATTGAAAGGGTTGAATTATTACCATCTAAATTATTTGAACTATTATTAGAAGGACATTCTGAAATATCACTATGTTCAGATGAGACTGAAAGACGTGGTGAAACCGACGAAACTGATGATCTAGAACTGACATCCAAATAAGGAGATTTCATATTTATAGTTGATAATTTATTTATATTTATATTAATTTATATATATATATATATATATATATATATATAAATATATTTAACTATAAAATAATTTTAATTAGCAGATATTAGTAGTATTTATATAATATACTATATACTATATAATTTTCTACAGCGATTGGTATCTAGGAGAAAAAAATGAGTTAATAAATAATAAATAAATATTTTTTTTTTTTTTTTTTTTTTTTTTTAAAAAAAAAAAAAAATATATATATATATATATATATATCAGAAAAACTAAAATAAAATGTAAACAAAAAAAATAAAAAATAAAAATAAAAAATTAAATTAACAACGCTAATAAAAAATAAAAAAATAAAAAAATATTAAAAAATATACTAAATAATTATTGTTTTTTTTAATGCGGTAATTATTAGTTGTCATGACATATACTGATAATGTTGATCTTTGTTTTCATTCTTTAGTCGGAATATATATTGGCTGTGAAAAAGGCCGCGTAATCATTTATTTGCACGTTATTACAAAGTCACCTGTTTTTTTTTTTTTATTGTGGTGTGGTTTAAGTGGAGTAAATGATAGAGGTTAGGTTTATATGATTATAGTTAAGGAGATAACGGAAATAAGTTTATAGCTTTGTTATGAATTAGTTTATGTTATTATTATATTGTATTATTATATATATACTATATTATAAGATAGTATAATAGCATATAATAGCATATAATAGCATATATTATATACTATTATTATATGCTATTATCTTATTGCATAGCATTAAATAGCATTAAGCATCATTAAGTAAAATATTATATAGCTTATATAGAATTATTATTATATACTATTATAGATTTATAGTATATTATATAGTATATATTATTACATATACTTATTGTATATTATATAGTATATATTATTACATATACTTATTGTATATTATATAGTATACATAGACATTTAAGAGTAGATAACATTGTAAGACATAGTATCTATCTACAATATAATATCATATTTTATTATATTATTACATTTATATATTATCACATTTATTATATTATCACATTTATTATAATATCACAATTATTATAATATCACAATTATTATAACTTTGTAAACATCATATTCTTAAATAATTTCCTTATATACTCATTTGGATGCCTCAGAAGCCAGTAACCAAACACGACCAAGCGCGCGAGAAAGTTGTTCTACATTACAATCCACAAGAGCTGCTTTTGAAGCGCTTTCCCTGCGCATAAGATAAACCAAAGCTAATCCTCTTACCATATGTTGTAAATATAGCGTTAAACCACTATTTAATCTAGAAGTACATGAAACAGTATTTGTCGTTTTGCTTGCAGTCTTATCTGTAGTTTTATTTGTATGTGTACTTGTATTATCCGTAAAATCTAATGAATTGGCATGATAAAGATTGTCTAAATCAACTGCTACATCAATAAAATCTGAACATAATTCATACGTTTGCACATCTACAGGAGAAGCGTCAGTAGCAACATATATTTTTGAATTAATATCAAATAAAAACGCTTTATCAACATTTGAATGTTGACAAAATAAATTTAGTAAATTTTCAAACGTTGGTAATTGTGGTAACATTTTTTGTACAACTCTAGATAAAGCTTCATATATAGAATGATCAAATATACTTGTTAAATGAAAAGAAATACTTAATTTATCATCTAAACCTGCATCCATTAAATCATCATTAACTCGTTGTGTAATATCTCGTTGTGTATCAATTCTAAAATCTTCTGAAAGTCCATCAACCTTGTGTATGAAAACTTCTATTCTTATATTTGGATTAACTTGTGAAATAAATTCTATAATAGCATGTAAATTCGTAAGTGCATGTAAGTATTCATCTTGACTATCTATTATATATATTAATGCATCCACGTGATTTTGAAATAATCTTTCTGTTTCTATAGTGGGTTCAAAATAATCCAATTGTCCTGGAAGTTCGTAAACTGTAAAATCTATAAACGCTCTATTAATTAGTGACAATAATACAAATTATATAATTATAATATATACACATCTTCATAACAATAATAAACTGTATCTTAATAAATCATGACTTACGTAAAATTAAATGTGGTTGCTTTGGATGTACTTTCAATATAAAGAGTATCAAGTGGTTGCATGTCTCCAAATACAACTCGACATATCGAAGATTTACCACTTCGGCGTAATCCCATCAGCAGAATTGTTGGCTTATCGTGTTTAAGATCCATTGTTTTCCTTTTATCTTTTATTTTAATTTCTACTTTTTATAAATTATTATTTACACTGTTTTTTATTATATATTTTTTTTTATATTATATTTATGCTCACTATGATGTCTTTTATTATTATTATTATTATTATTATTATTATTATTATTATAAACCATTACCTGTCTATCTAAATATAGTCAATATTAAACAAATTATCTTATCGTTTATCCACCGTTAGGTTCGTTGTCATGTAAATTAACAAAATTTATGCTTTAACTGTGTACATGTACGCAGTTGTGCATAATATCCGGAAAATTATTTGCTACGTATCTACCAAAAGACATATTTGTTATTAAATTATGTCATTATATTATAATTACATTATTTTCATTATATTCATTATTATATTATGATTTTCATTATTATTTTCTTTTGTTATATTACTTTTAATATATTATTCTATTTTCCTCCTATAAAGAACGAAATACTTGTTCTAAGCGCTTATTTAAATCCAATTAAAAACGCTTTTAAATGAATCTACATTATAAACCCTAACTCACCCCTTACTTTAAATCTAATCTACATATTATTCAAATCCAAACATAAACACGTTTTGTTTATAAATAAAATAGAAATTTTGTATAAATTTTAAAATAAAATATCTTTTTATTTATTTTTAACTACTTGTAATTTTTTTATTTGTAATCTACCATTTATTATTCACTTTGAATAATTTAATATTATAATTTAAAATAAACTCATAATTTAACCCTAGTCCTTAACTAAAAGCCAGTTCACTCTGGTTAGTTAATATTGTATAAGAAAAACAGAACATAAGCAAATATAAAAATAAAACAAAAATAAAAAAAAAATTAAATCTGCATATTAAATAAATAGCATGGATTTTATATATACACAAAAAAATGTATTTTAATTTCAATACAAACTAAAATAGCATTAAAACAAAACTAGAAACAAACTCCGCCGAATGCTCTTTAATAAAATAATGAATGGGCACAGGGTAGAAATAATAACAGCTTCTCTCCTATGGCTTACGTTTCTATTTGTATTACTTTTATGTTTAACTACGTCAAATTTTATTTTATTTTTGAATAATATATACACTATTTATAATTTATATAAAGTAAAAATCACTATTATTTTAGTATTAACTTCAATTTTCTTTATCAGTTGTTTTGTCTGAGTATCTCAATATCTTAATTTTTGCTATTTTCATCATGGAATATACCCTATTCTGTCACTTAAATCTCTAAAAAATGACAATAACTTCTTCTAAAACTGGACACTTAAATATCGCCAAGAATCATATTTCTTATCTTCTATTAGATCTTTACTTAATAAATATGATAATCTGCAAATGTTTTACAAAAAGTTAAACCAGATGATTGGAATAATGTTTAAATTTTTTTTGTTTTGTCACTTTTCAACAATAGAAATGACAAAAGTGAAAAAAAAGAATCATTTAGGAGTGTATAATTGTTACATACAAATAGTTAGAAACATGAAATAACATACTTTTTGTCTTGAGTTTCAATAAAAAAAATACTTTAAATATGGTATATAGTACTTTTTAATATTAACATTTTAAAACATACTATTGCTATAAATTATGATGAACTGCTGCTCATTTTGATAATTATTTTATTTTCTATTATTGAGTTTATAGTTGTAATTATTTTCATTATCTGTAATTTCAATTGTTATGATTAATTATATTCATCATGCAACAAACAAGACAATCCAACATGTCTAATATATATATAAAACCATAAATAACGCATATAAGATTTACATTTAGCATTGGGGGGAAAAAAACAAAACGTGTGCTGCTTTTGTAATTACTTGTTACAACAATACATTTTATATAAACTTTGCAAGTCAATAAATAGTTTAACTGTAGATTAAAATATTGAAAAGAGTAAAAGTACTGAAGCCAACTATGAAAATAATAAACAATTCCTGTATAACACCCCTACTTATTTATCTATTATAAACACATACATACCATAAAAATTAGTATTCTTGAAAATATCTAATATATCGTACTAAAAATTTTTTTATTTCATTTACACTCTACCATCCTCTCTGAGTACTTCTAATAAAAATAATAAGGCTCGATAAGTAAATTTATACATATTGTCTTCACGATCGGAACTACCTGTAAATGTAACTTGTGTTCTTCCCCCACTAGCTTTCCCTCCCACTATACCTACAAAATCTTTTCCTGTGTTATTATTGCCATCATCATCATCATCCTTATTTTCCCCACTTACAACTCCAGGACCTGCAACCCCAGACTCTGCTAAAGCATATGTAGAACGTAATTCAATTTGTAAATTTCGTGCAAGACGCAAAACTACTTCTTCGCTCGGTCCTCTGATAATTAGTTTTAAATAAATTAATATATATGAAAAATATTAAAATATGAAAAAATAAAATATACAAAACATAGAAAACATCCAACTATAAAGTGAAAAAAATACATACGTGTAATTTTGAACATCTTGTCTTGCCCATCCAGAGAGTTTCAGCCTTGACTCTAAAGAATATACAAGGGTACCACCTCTATAATAGACTGACGCTCCAGGCACAGACAATAAAGCTGCCGAAATCAATCCTCCACAAGCCTTGATGTTAGTAGGACTGACTATAACAGACAATTTAAATAGCTTAATTTATCAAATTACCCCTTCTACAATTGCAATTGTCTCTTTTCTTTCTTTTAATATCTCTGCAATATTTAACACTACTTTTCGCACTTCTTCAGGAAATATTTTAACATTTTCTGCCATTTTATTTATATTATACTGTAACTATTACTATTATTGTTTATTTATTTTTGTTCAATTTATCTATTTATTTAGGTTAATTAATTTTTTTTTTTTTATTCTTTTTTATTTTTTTTTTTTTTTTTTTTTTTTTTT
>JAJLXO010000385.1:0-19405 GCA_030571375.1 Botryozyma mucatilis | reverse complement strand
TGGTAGTGTTATTATTATAGTTCCACCTAATCATACATGGACTACGACAACAACTACAGGTTCCGTTACATTTACTACCACCACTTCGATTCCGCCTGCTGGTACAAATCCTGGTAGCGTTATCATTATAGTTCCGCCTAATCATACTTGGGTTACTTCAACAACTACAGGTTCCGTTACATTTACTACCACCACTTCGATTCCGCCTGCTGGTACAAATCCTGGTAGTGTTATTATTATAGTTCCACCTAATCATACATGGACTACGACAACAACTACAGGGTCTGTTACATTTACTACCACCACTTCGATTCCACCAGCTGGTACAAATCCTGGTAGTGTCATTATTATAGTTCCACCCAATCAAACATGGACTACGACAACAACTACAGTTATGAGTATTACATCTCCTACTACTACTACAGTCCCACCTGTTGGCACTATTCCTGGTACTGTTATTATTAGAGTTCCACCTAACTATACATGGACTACTACAACAACTACAGTTATGAGTATTACATCTCCTACTACTACCACGGTCCCACCTGTAGGCACTACTCCTGGTACTGTTATTATTAGAGTTCCACCTAACTATACATGGACTACGACAACAACTACAGGGTCTGTTACATTTACTACCACCACTTCGATTCCACCAGCTGGTACAAATCCTGGTAGTGTCATTATTATAGTTCCACCCAATCAAACATGGACTACGACAACAACTACAGTTATGAGTATTACATCTCCTACTACTACAACAGTCCCACCTGTTGGCACTATTCCTGGTACTGTTATTATTAGAGTTCCACCTAACTATACATGGACTACTACAACAACTACAGTTATGAGTATTACATCTCCTACTACTACCACAGTCCCACCTGTAGGCACTACTCCTGGTACTGTTATTATTAGAGTTCCACCTAACTATACATGGACTACTACAACAACTACAGTTATGAGTATTACATCTCCTACTACTACCACGGTCCCACCTGTAGGCACTACTCCTGGTACTGTTATTATTAGAGTTCCACCTAACTATACATGGACTACTACAACAACTACAGTTATGAGTATTACATCTCCTACTACTACTACAGTCCCACCTGTTGGCACTATTCCTGGTACTGTTATTATCAGAGTTCCGCCTAATTATACTCCTTCTTGGGTTACTGTTACTTCTCGTCCAACTACTCCCAATTCTTATACGTATACTACTACTGCTACAACTCCTGTTGGAAGTACTCCTGGTACGGTGATTATTGTTGTTCCATATACTCCTTCTTGGGTCACTATCACCTCCTGGCCAACGACGCCATATAGTCATGCATATACTACTACTGTAACTACTCCTGTTGGAACAACCCCAGGAACTGTTGCAATTATTCCTCCTCCTTTGTCTACAACCACTTCTACTGATACTCACACAGGTCCTTTACCGCCACCATATACTACGAGTAATAGTATTACAACTATAGTAGTTGTTCCAGTAAGGCCTACTGTTACAGCTGTTTCTTGTTTAAAAGGTATACCTGCAATTGTTACATTTACTTTGACCACTGGAGTTACTCATACAGTCTTAATTCAAACCCCTGTTTACACTTACACTACTACTTTAGTAGCTAGAGTTGGAGCATCCCAATACACTACTTCTTCGTTAGAGACCTTTTTTAATTCTGCATGCGGCCAAAGGCTTGATGTTATTGAATTTTATCCTTCAAATTACATTAGTGGCTGTACAACATCTGGTACTATATACGATCAAGGCTTTAATGTTTCATTGTTCCTTGTTAAGCGTAATGCTGATTGGGGTTCTCCTATAGATGGTTCTTCTGTTGTACAATATTGGACTCAACATGCGGCTAGACTTGCTACAAATAAAGCATCTTTTTACGCTTCAGGTGAACCACCAGCAACCGGTGTTGTTTCTTTATATGGTATGAATATTAATTTTGATAACTTTACGTTAGTGTTTACTGGATATTTTCGTGTACCTCAAACTGGTGTTTATACTTTTAATTTAAAAGTAGATAATTCGTTGGAATGCTATGTTGGCCCTAATGGTTATGATTGTTGTTCACTTACTCCAGTTACAGTAGTTGCTCCAAATTTCTATGCTCAAAGTGGAGGTTATAACTATAAAAATGCACAATATGCGTTTTATGTTGTTCAGGGCTCTATTATACCTTTGAGATTTGTATGGACGAATTTCGGTGGGCCTTATTTAATTGATATAAGTTTAATATATCCTAATGGCACAACATCTTATGCATTTTCACAGGATGTTGGTTCTAAATTTTCGGGTTGTTTTTAAAATGACTTTCATTTAACCAGTATTAACTAATTCTTAATAATAATAATAATAATAATAATAATAATAATAAAATAAGGGCCTAATATATCTATGTTTAAAATATGGAAAAAAAAAAAACGGTTGCAATTTTGGTTTAAATTTTTTCACTTGGGAGTCATTTTTGTTTTTATTTTTGTTTTTATTTTTTTTTTTTTTTTTAACTCCATCTGCTTTAATTTAATTTAAATGAAAAAAGTATGTCTCAATGGTTTTTAGTTATGTATTTTAATATAATTTTTGTTTATTTATGTTTAAAGGAAGAAAAAATGATATTAGAAATAAATTAGTTGCACATATTCTACATGTCTACTTATTTGTATAAAAAAAGTGTATATAGAAAAAAAAAAAAAAAAGAACATAAAAATTAACATAAAAATTAACATAAAAATTAACTCTACACATAATATAAAATTTTATATTGGAATTTATGCACGCTTATTTTAATATTAGAAGTCTAATTGGAAAAAATACCAAAAACTTTTATTAATATTGGACTTATTGTCGACAATTTTTGTCATTATTAGTTCTGTTGGTCTGTAGTCATTATTTCAAATATACAATAGAAGATAGGGTTGCTGTAGGGTTGCTCTTATTTTTTACTTGTACTGATAATCAATCCATTAATTATTTGGACAAACAAATTACGTAGTTCTATTAGTTATTTAATTAGTTAATTAGTTATCATATATGCTGATACTTTACTATATTTTAGTATAATATCATAATTTGGTTATACTTTATATGTAGTTAGTATACAGTATATATATATATATATATATATTATGGTGTTAAAATTATTTATAGGGATCGCATTTGCGTTTGCATTTCTTTTGCTGAATGGATTTTTCACATTTTTAAATCCAAATTCTTTATTTCTTGGAAAAAATAGTTTAAATTGGAAAAAAAATACATTTTCTTTGGGTCGAACTAAAAATAAAAATAGCAATAGTAATAGTAATGAACTTTCTGACAATTTGCCCAATCTAGTAGATAATTTAGATTTGTATGGTAACCAGATTGTTTTAAGATTTAATTTAAACACTACAAATGAATTAGCAATATTAGCAAAAGTATCGGATGAATTGAATTTAGATGTATGGAGTTTATCTTTAAAATTTACAGATATTTTAATAGAAGAAAATAATGTGGATAATTTTTTAAATTTACTTCCAAAAAATTTTTTAAATTCATATTATATTTCAATATCAAACTTACAAGACTTGATTTTAAATTCATATCCAAAGGATTATTTGAATACTTACTTTGAATACTTTGATAATTCTTCATTATCATCCGAGAGTTATTCAAAACTTACTAAAATTATTGAAAAAATTAATCATAATAAAAATGGCAATTTTAAAAATAAAAGACGTTTAGATCCAGAAGTTAATTTATTTTATCATGATTATCAACCATTAAATAAAATTTATAAACGATTATTTGACTTAGAAAAAAATTATTCAAATATTATGTCAATTGAATCAATCGGGAAGTCATTTGAAAATAGAGATATTTATGCTATTAGAATTGGCGAAAATGTTAATGATCGTTCGCCATATCATTCAAGACCAGGACTTCTTATTTCTGGTACCCAGCACGCACGTGAATGGATATCAGCTGCTTCTTCAACTTTTTTAATCGAACAACTGGTTGCTCAATTTAGGAAAAAAAAAGCAATTAAAAAAATTTTATCTAAATATGATATTGTAATTATTCCAGTTGTTAATGTAGATGGTTATGAATATTCTTGGTCTACTGATAGACTATGGCGTAAAAATCGACAACCAACCGATGTTCCATTTTGTTTTGGAATCGACCCAGATAGAAGCTACTCATGGCAATGGAATTCAGGTCACGATGATGAAGATCAATTTTTTATGAATAATGATAATAACATTCAGAATGAACTTCTTTTGAGCAACAATCTATTTTTTAATAAAACTTCGCCTCTTTCTAATAACTCTGTTAAACCATTTGGGTTAACTCCGTGTTCTGGTTTTTATCCAGGTTCTTATCCTTTTGAAGCAATTGAATCAAAACTAATAGCGCTTTATATTTTAAATACAACAACAAACTATGGTGTAAATATGAAGGCTTTTATTGATTTGCATTCATATTCTCAAGAAATTTTATATCCTTATGCGTATTCTTGTTCAAGGGAACCACGCGATTTAGAAAATCTTGAAGAATTAGGCTATAACTTGGCTCAAGGAATAAGACAATCGTCGGGTCGTATTTATTCGGTAGGTCCTGCTTGTGAAGTACGAGAAGATTATTTTGATGTTTCGTTATCATCTGATAGATCTTCTAATGAAAATAATAATAATAGTAATAAGATAAGTAATAGAGATGATTTGGTCCATATTTTAGATGGACTTGGTGGTGCTGCCATGGATTATATGTATCATAATCATTTACTATGGTCTTTTCAGATAAAACTAAGAGATACTGGTTCTTATGGTTATTTATTGCCTAGTTATCATATAATTCCTTCTGGAAAGGAACTATTGAATCTCCTAATTAAAGGAATTAAATTTTTAACTGAGCCTGATTAACCCGTCTTCTGTATTTGAATTGTGTATTTAGTTATTTACTTGGTTATGTTATTTATTATTTTTTTACTGTTCATTTTTATTATTCACTTTTAATATTTATTTATTATGTATGTTATTTATTTATTTTTGTTATTTATTAATCATTTATACTCATTATCCATAGTTCATTATTTACTCCTCATTATAATACTTATAATACATTAAGGAAGTATGAAATCATCCTTGGTGATTTTGTCTAAAATATCAGCTATTGTCTTAGTCATATTTTCTAGTTCTTTATAAGATTTGATTTCAGAATCAGCAATCTCTCGTGCACATTTTGATCTAACTAAAGCTAAAACCCATTCTTCTTTTAATAATCTTGTAATATCTAATAAATCTTCAGTTGATCTAATTATACTAATTACATTACATTGAATTTGATATGTTTCTGTAGCCGTTATTGCTTGATCTAAACTTCGAGTTTTTGATAGTGAAATAATTTCTGTGTATCTGGCAAATAATTGACCAATCGCATTGTTTACTCTATCTGATATAAAAATACGAAAATATTAATGTTTGTTAGTGAATTTTTACCATAGTTTATTAAATAATTAAGTCTTACTTTCTAATGAACCAGCACGGCTTATTGACATTTTGTCCGCTACTGTGATTAGATTTTTATTTGATGTTTTATTTTGCAATCTCGTACAAATTAAATGAATGTTATCTAAATATTATTGCTTAGGGTTTAATGAATTAAGTAACTTTACTAGACTATGCAGCTGGGCTAGAGCTGGGCGAAAGACGGTCCCTGTCCTTTTTAAGCGGTCTTTTTTAGTTACCCGTATTTTTTGGACGGTCCAAAAAGATCATAGGCAAGAGAAATCGTATTACGAAGTATGTTTTTATAGTTTTTTATTTTTGTTAATTGGAGCTTCTTTCTTGAATCATAATTTTAATTTATTGATAAACATATTTTTCCATCTAAGATGTAATGGTAATTCGTTGATTTATATTCACTAAATTTGAATACTTATTTTATACTGAGTAATTTTTAATATTTTTGTAGTTTATTGTTTATTTTCTATGATTTATTGTTTATTTTTTATAATTTATTTTTCGTTTATTTGAATTTTACTTGACGACTGTTTTACAAATAAAATAAATTTATATTTTTGTATTAATTATATCTTTAAATTTACAAATTAAAAAAATTTTATAAGAACTGGAGCAATCAAGAAATGTAGGGATCTCTGATTCATTAATTGGTCCTGAAGTCCCGTTGTGAAGTGAAAAGCTCGTAGTTGTTCATTGTGTTATGCATTAGTAATTTAAGACGGTATTCAATTTGTTTTATCTTTAAAAATTTTATTAATTTATATATGAAATTTAGTGATATTAAAAAAACAGTTCTTGGAGACTGTTATATTAATGAAATCACAAATGAAATATCTTTGCATTTGCATCATTTCGAATAGTAAACTATTTCTTATACATATTACGAATAAATAAACCGTAATACGATTTCTCTTGCCTACGGTCTTTTTGGACTGTCCAGAAAAAAGACCGTCCAAAAATAGACCGCTAAAAAAATAGACGACTAAAAGATGGTTATTATAGAAAAGACGTTCCAGTGGTCCAGCTCTATCACAATATATATATGTTTTATATAGAAGGTAAAGAATTATGATCGGCCTAACAACACAGTATTCATTATGAATGCAGGAAAGTTAAAAAATAATATTTATTGCAGAGCTTCATTTATTTTTCACAAGTAAAGACTAATCTTTTACGATAGAATTTTCTCAAGTGTTTGAAATTGATACTTACTTGTAATCATTGATTAAAGCAATTTAAACTCGAATAGTATAATTAATAGTTTCAATTCATTTTAGTACAAAACTACGACAAATATTTCCTAGTTTAAAATCATTTACCTAAGTAGGTCAGATTAATTTAATTGTAACCCCTATCGGGGATGAAAAGTATCAAGACTAGGGGGGTCGAATTATTAATTTCCCTTTATTATGTATTCTTAATTATATCTTGGTTTGTTTTTAGTTTTTGTTATTTTATTACGTATATATTTAATGCTATTACCTATTTTTAATAGTCTTGTTTAGATTAAGTTGCTTTTTTTTGGAGTTTAAAAAGGTCGTAGTCAAGTAAAATTGTATTTTTAAATATTTACTTAAATCGTTCTTAAGATTTCTTATTCTTGATAGTATAAATATAAACAGTCCCCATATGATATTTTTAAAACTAAAGCATATATTAATATATCATATATTTTTTATGAGTTCAAATGTGGAGGGAATGGTATAAGTTTCGCCAGAAATTTTTTCATAATAACTTTATAGATTTTTTTATGATTGTTAAAATCAATAGTTTATTTGAATACTCAAAACAACATTTAAAGATCAATTTCTAACAAATTTTTGCTTTTTAATGGTAGCTCATTTTACAGATATATTGGAATTACATAGCAACTAAGCAACATTGAGTTAATGATAAGAAGATGTATACTTCTAGTTAAGAACGATACAAAAAAATTTTTAAATTAAACTTGCTTGTAGCTTGTAGAGACTTGGCACCGACGTACGTACATATAGTGTCTCATTTTATATTATTATGTAATCGATTATCGAAACCGAAGAAATGCACAATAAAATCTTTAGTTTTTTAAGCTTAAAATAAAATAAATAGGAAAAAGAAAATTCATAAAAAAAGAATAAACCTATAAGTCAATTTTTAAAAGTTTAAAAACCGAATAAGCATTCAAATTAACTAACTACTCAAATACTCAGTATCAAACCAAAGATACAAACTTCATGGGATCCTATTTTTCACCGCTTGTCATAGCAACTCATATAAAAAGTATGTAAATCAAGATTTCTTAACTTAAATTAACAATAATGATACAATAAAGAATAATATAATAAGTACTTGTTATTATTGAGTATTATAAAAGTATTTAATTGACTATTTATTTATTTATCTGATTATTTAAAATTTTTTTTTTTTTTTGAATCGTTTTTTCATTTTATTCATTCATTTAATTAATTTATAACGCAAATAAAATTGAAGAAAATAATAGTTGACTTTAATTAAATTTTAAATATACTCTTAATATACTAAAAATGAATACTTATAAAAAATAATATATTTAAGATTTTATTACTATAACATATTGTATATTCATATCTTTATTATAGTTTAATATCCTTCTAATGATTTAACTATACGTATTACGTTAATTACTTCCCAATTTACAGAACCTAACCCTGTAACTAATATGGTCATCAAGTGTAAATTCGACTAGGTACTTTTACAATAAAAGGTTAAAATAAATAATTGGTTATTATTTTATATATATATATATATATATATAATTTTAAGGAAATATTTAAATAGAAATCAGAAAGTGTACAAAAATTAAGTTTAGAGGAATTTTATTTATTTATTTATTTTTTTTTTATTCATTGAGTAATATAACAATTAGTGCATTAAATATACAAACAAAAATTATCAACGATCTTTAGAGTACAAAAATCCAATTTATTTGAAACAACTAAAAATAGAAACAGAATAATAAATTTAACTTTTATATTAATCAACTCTTTATTGAATATAACTGTGAATAGTAAAGTAAATGTAAAAGTAAAAGCAAGCAAATTTCATATATACATTTTGTTACTAACCTATAACTTTTCTTATTGTTTATAGTACATCCTTCTGAATATATATCCATGTTCAAAAATATTTAATATTGTTTATTAAATATTATATTAGATAATAAATAATTTATAATACATGACAAAAACTAAAGCCTTGAATTTTCGGCAGCAGCCAGTTTAACAAGCCATTCAGGGTCTCTTGTATTAGAATCTTTTTTAATTCTTTCTTGTATAATGTTTGTGAGATTTTTTGCTCTATTAAAAGCTATTTCAATACATCTTGAAATTAAAGATTTCGGCACTTCGACTCCACCTGCTTTTATTAATTGACAAATTTCTCCATCCTTATTTATTGTAATTGATAATGAAGATGCCAATAATCTTTCTTCTTGTATATTTGGATCACATAATATTATAATTTTATTTTCTTCCAAGGTGTTATTATTGTTGTTATTATTTTTATTGTTTATGTTATCATTAATATCATCATCATTGTTTTCTATTTCATTAATAGTACTTTCATCAACTGCATTAGATAGTCCAGTAATAGAAGGATAAAAAGCAAAAGTTGAATTTATAGGTATATGTAGAATATTAAGTGGTACAGGATTTTTTTCTGAAGTCGAATAAACTTTAACTTGATTAGTATTTGGATCAATATTAATTTCTGGTCTTTTAAAATGTAATAAAGCAGTTATAACAGCAATTGTGACAGCATCCGCCAAATTTCCATCATGATCTAATATATGGACATCAGCTCTAACAATCCAACATTTTTTACCAGCAATGATACATAAAGATTCAGTATCAAGTGCATTAGACCTTCTAATTGCTTTTTCAATAATTCTCACTAGTAAATTCTCTTGTAAATTAGATATTGATGAACTATCCAACCATGGAGCCGCCATTGGACTCATTTCTGTACTTATAACAAACATTCCTTCATATGGTCTATCTTCAAATGGCTTACCAATATCGATAGAAATTCTAACTAAAACTCTTGTTTGCCCTAATGAAACATCCACAACCCCATAATCTCCTCCAAATGTTATATCTAAATCTCGGAATTCTTCTAATTTTCTGCCATCCATTCTAAGTCCTAAATCTAATGCTTCTAGCAGAAACCTTTTTTCATTAACCGATATAACTGGTTCCTTAGGCATTGTGTATTATTTTGTTATACTATAGTTTAATACAATATTATTTTATTTATTTATTTATCTATTATTTTATCCTAGCTATTAATTATTTCATAAATCGTAAATCAAATATTATTTCTACTTCTATAATTTCAAGTTCAATTAAATTCAATCAATATAGGTATTACACCAAATAAATATTTACCCGGGTTGATTATTATTTATAATATAAAATGTTATCTAAGCAGCGAATACTAGAAGTAACATAATAGGAAAAAAATTTGAAAAAATGATAAGATTATTAAAAAGATATTAGAAAAATCAAAATAAATAATAATAATAATAATAATAATAAATATTTACATTCTATAATATAATTTAGTATAATATAATATTTATTTTCATTTATATGATAATAAAACTATCATTTAAAAAACATTTAATACGGATAATCCATATAGAGATTTTTTAATTTAAACCAAATATAAGCGACTAATTAAACATTAATTATTTAATTAATCGTAAAAAAATTCAAATACGTAGATTTTAAGACAGGGATAGGTTTTTCTCGGTTAAAATTATCTTGAAAATTATTTAATAAATAATTATTTAAACAAGTGTATATAGTTATAAATTTTATGAATCTCTCTATGAAATGTCTAAATTAAAAAATATGTTACATATAAAAATTAATAATGAATAAATACTATATAAAAACAATTAACTATTATAAATTACCAATTAATACAACAAGAAATACGTACACACACCGATTAACCATAGCCCTTACTACCTCTGACAAAAAAAAATAACCATTAATAAACCCATAGATTAAATCCCCTCCACAAACCATAAATAAAGTAAATTGAATAAAAAAATAAAAAAATAAAAAAAAAAAAAAAAAACAGAAAAAAATTAGATAGTCTAAAATAAAAACTATTAAAAAAATCAACAAAGAAAATTTAATCATTTAATCATAACTTGTCTCGTTGCTGTTCAGTAAGTTCCAAAAACTTCTTTTTTGATAACATACCATAATATTGACCCTCAATAGTAACTACAATTGCGCGTAGTCCAAGTTTTGAAAAAAAACTGAAGGCAATTGCAAGCGGGGATCTCGCATCAATACATAAGGGAGTCCTATCTACAAATTTAGTAAGATCTCTAGGATCACTTTGTAAAATATATTCATTACCTTCAACATCATCCGTATTATTATACAGGCCTATCCCGTTTCTAAAATTAGATGCGAGTAAAACTCTTTGAGAATCCTCGGAATTCATTCTTGGAGTGGCACTACAAATAGAATCTACACAAGAATATGCGCCACAGTTATTGTTATTTTCATGATTGTTACCATACCTATACACAAGTGAAGGTGAAGACGAAACAGCTGATTTATTAAAATATGGATAATTGAATTGGTTTTCTGTCCAAGCAGATCTTCCTTCATTATAATTATAATTCGAATCAACAGTGAGATCCGTACTATTTCTTCTTTCTTCATGAAGTAAAGATTTATTATTGTTATTAGAATTGACGAGCTTATTATCCTCCAAAGTTCGACTTCCTACATTATTCTTAATACTGTTGTTTCGTTCAGATTGTTTAGATTTATTCAATTGAAGTGTTTCATCATTACTCTGATATCCATTAATAGAACCATGAGAAGGTCGGTGCTGAAAAATAGAAGAAGAAGAAGAAACTGATCCGTCATCTTTATCTTTTCCAGTACCTCCAAATCGTTCAGAATGATGATCATAGTCAGGAAAAAAATGATTATTATTTGAAAGAACACTGGCTATTGAAGAAGAGCGATCAGGTACAGCATTCCAAATTAAGGAGCTATTATTAAGATAGTTTCCTTTTCCATTGTTTATTTCATCAACATGATTAAAATCATGTCCACCTTCAGAGGAAAACTCATGAGATGCTTTCCCTTCTGGTCTATAAATTAAACAAAAATCAGAATCATTAAGCTCTCTTCCTTCTATCCACTCTATCAAATCAAGTGAATAATGTAATTCAGGACCAGGTAATAATCCTACAACTACATTTTTTTTTCCAATTATAGGAATACCCATATCACTTTCACCAATTGATCGTAAATAATCCAAGTATTTACGAAGTCGAATAGCTGAGGTATAATTTGTTCTAGAAACATTTATAGATGGATAATATAAAAGAGGAGCAGGGTATTTTGTGTCGTTAATAATACATGTTTCAGGGTTTTGTGCTTGAGATTGATTTTCAGTAAGACCACCATTCGAATCAGTTAATAAGTCCATCGTAGACATATTATAAACAGGAGAAGACATGGGTTCCAAGAAAGGAAAGCGTTTTACTTTAAGTTGAAGATCGTATATGGATAGTGGATAAATTGCATTAGAAACTAACCAAGATACAAGAATTGAAATACTAAACGGTAAAACAAGCTCCATAGATCCAGTAAGTTCGAAAAGAATCACGGCAAGAGTTACAGTCATTCTAGTAACTCCAGCCATAAAAGCACCTGCACTTGCCATCGCATAGATTCCAGGTGTAGTACAAAATAAAGGCCCGCCTTTTGTACACGAAGAAAAAAAAATACTTGAAAATAACGGAGAAATATGATGCAAGTATTGTAACGTGAGACCAAGAAGTCGCCCAAATAAAGCACCTAAAACCATAGATGGGACATAAATTCCAGAAGGTATTTTTGTGCCAATAGTAATTGTAGTAAATACTAACTTAAGTACAAAAGCAATTAATAATTGTCGAATGGCATGAGGAAGTTGCGGTAAGTTAGGACATAATAAAGAAGAATTAGAAGGTCCAATGGATGAGCTAGGCGTTTTTGAAAAACAAGGAGAGGTTAAATCTGCTAATATTTCAGACGCTGGAGAAGTCGTGAAAGGATTCCAAAAACAAGCAGCTAATGTTAAAAAAGCTACTAATGCAACTTCAACCGAGGGATGCTGACGAATAATTTTTGATCTAGATTTTATAAAATTTCCCCATTTATAATTTAGTTGAATAAAGGCAGCTCCAAAAATTCCGCCACAAATGCCTATTAAAGCATAAATAAACAGTTCAGGGATACGCCATGCCTCAAAATCGTCATAAACAACATTAAACATAACAATACTGCCAGTTCCGTAAGGGTTTAAAAATTTAAGACATAAAGCTGAACATATTGTACAAAAAAAAGTTCTGAATAAGATTTTGTGTGGAAAATAATATGAAACTTCTTCAAGTGAAAATAAAACTCCGGCAATTGGTGAGCCAAAAGCAAGAGTTAAACCTGCAGAAGCGGCAGAAGAAATAATTTCTCTTCGCTTTCCATCGTTATATTCAAACTTAGGAAAAAGTCTACAGGCAATATTACCCATGCAAGAAGCGATATGAACGTACGGACCTTCTTTGCCAACAGCTAAACCTGAAGAGACAGAAAAAATTAAAGCGATTGATTTTGAAATAAGAGTATAAGTTCCTAAAAATCTTCTAATTACAAAGCCTGATAAAATTGTTTTAACTTCAGCTACACCTGAGCCTGCAGCACCATAAACAAGTTCCTTATCTGCTGAGGAATTAGTTAAATGAGTTAGATCCATTGCGAGATTATTCTCAGATAAAGGTGAGATATATTTTTGATAGGCTTCTTGTGGTGTCAATGAAACAATATTATCTACTTGCTCTGCAGAATTTGAAGTAGAATTAGTGACAGAAGTCAGTGTAATCGCGCATGAAATTAATGCTAATATTAAACCCACGGTAATATATAATATATAATCGATAACCACATTGTCTATATATGAATTATTAAATACAGCAGACCAAGTATGCCATTGAGAGCAAGATATTGGGTCTTCAACATTGGATAAATTACAACACTTTGACCTATTTGCAAAAATAGATTTTGAACAATATCCTAATTTCCAATCATTTAAAACAGGTTCTATAACGTCTATTATATAAGCAATTAATGCAAAGGCACAAGAAATTAAAAAAATTAAAATCCAACCTTGAGAAGCATCATATATTCTAAGCAATTTACCTCTAAAACCAGTAAGATGTTGAATAACATATTGCCTATAAGATTCTTTGATAATATCGTGTAGCCAATCTATTGTAGTGAAATCATCATACCAGGAGGTTCTTGCTTGCGTAATTCTGCCATCTAATGCTTCAGGTATAGAAGCCGAATGAGTTAACCTATGTGGGATTGGTAAATGTAGACCACTACCATTTATAAAGCTTGAATTAGCTGTTGGATGCTTAAATAAAGAGTCAAGATTGTTAATATTATTTTGTGAATCTTTTTGATTTGTAGTATCTTGTTCATCCTGTTCAAGAATAGGTAAGCAATTTGAATGCTTTGTATTACTAACATCATTAAAGGAGAATTTTTTAAAACTTGTATTTTTATCTGTGGTATCATCAATTGGACTAGATTCATATAAATTAATAGTTAAACCCTTTTTGTTAATATTTGTACCAATAGATCCATAATCCGTTTTGATTTCACTTAATGAAGAATATCTGTTAGGACTAGGTGGTAATGTGTTAGAATGAAACAATTGTTTAGCAGGAGAAGTTTCAGATTTATTGCTTTTAAAAGAATTTGTATTTATGGGCGAAAAGAAATTTTCTTGGGACAAATGTGCTGTATTAATTAATTTTCTACTAGAAGTAGAGCCTATTCTATTTGAGGATTGTAATAAATTATTAGCTTCTACAGGGAAAGTGTGTCTTGGAGAAGTAAATAGTAAAGGAGAACGAAGATCAGCTCTTAAATCTGTAAAGTTATTATTTACAGTAGTTGAAGCCATAGAGGGAATATTAGGTGCAGATTTTTGGTGTGAACGAGAGTTTAATATTGGAGAAGAAGTTACAAAAGATTGTCTACTTCGCGAGTTTCCAAGGAGTAAATAATTTTGAGTGAATGAATTGTATGCTTGTTTATCATTTGGAGTTTTAGAAACGGAGTGACTATTCTCATGATTGTGATCTTTTGAATTTTCTAAAGTAGAGTTTTCGGGTTGGTTTGAATTACTATATGTTGAATCAGAATTTAAGTTTATTGCAGGAGGAGGTTTTTTGCGATTGCCTTTCAATAGTGGAGATGACTCGAGGGACATATTTTGGTAGAGATATGATATGGGTTGAATTGGAAGTAGGGAAGAAAAGACAAAAAGGATAGATGTGTAAATAAATAAATAATAATAAGATAATGGGAATTATTTTCAAGAAAATAGTTTCTAATAATAATATAATACCAAATTTTTGTTAACAGAGAACAATTAAAAGCAAAGCATGTCCTTGGAATTAGTGTAAATGTAAATATATAAATGAAAAAAAAAAAACACAAGATAAAGCTAACAAATAATCGTCACAAAATCACCAAATGATTTTTTTTTTTATTATTATTAAAATATTCAAAAACCACAGATAAATAAATCTAAAACCATTAGAAAACCTTTGTTAGTCACAAAAAACATAAAAAAAACGCACTAAAAACTACAATTCAACAGTGCATATAATTTAACAACTAAAAAATATTTAAAACTCACTCTTTGAAATCTAAAATTACCTGTAAAATAAAAAAAAAAATAAAAAAAATAAATTCAAATTTCTAATTTCAAACAATATTTATTAATCAAAGCCAACGTTCGCGTTTTTGATTTTATTTGTAAAACAAACACGTGATAAATACCCGAGAATGTACGTTTATGCGCTTTAAGTAATGCCTATAAATAGCCGATACCCTATAACCTACGGCCTATAAACGATATGTTATAGCCGGGGATAATACCCGATAGCCATAGATCCCCCTCAAAATAATTTCCATTTGCTACATTATTACTACAATTTATTATAGAAACCCACACTTGTTTGTCCCATAGCAACACATACTATTGCAAGAGGGATTAATCTTTTGATATTTAAGCACATGGAAGTAAACAAGCATATATAAAAAAATAAATAAAAAAAAAAAATAAAAATAAAATAAATAAAATAAAATAAAGTAAAATATATGCATATGAGACTTATTTTTTCCTTAATTCGTTAGTTAGTAGGTTTTATTTTATTTTTATATCTAACTATTTTCAGGAATATAAGCATTTATTTATTTATTATTTATTATTTATTATTTATTATTGATTTATTTATTTATTTATTTACTTTAGGACTGTCTGCGCAAATGCTAAATCTAAATTTGTTGCTAAATAAAATTTCAAAAAATGAATTTAACAAGCAATTAATTCAGGAAATAATTTTCTCGTTGCCTATAATAAAAAACAGATTTAACGTTTCTTTATTAACAGCAATTTTGGTTAATTTAACTGAAAATGGTGACGAAAAATTTAATGTTCAACAGAATTGGTTATTGGAAAAGGAAGGGGATCAATCTGGATACAATTCTCATTTAATTAATAATGTAGTGATGATCTATTTTACTATATATTATTTAAGCTTTGACAGAAAATTAAAAATATCAGATCCTAGTTTAAGTCCTGACGAATTTTTAGACTCCATAATTGATGGAATATTACATCCCTCTAGTTTTCTTCCGAGGTATAATGTGACTAAGCATACTACAATGATTACTAATCAACGCGATTATATTAGTAATAAATCTAAAAGTGTTCAAATATTAGCTGGAATTATAAACTGCTTGGATAATTCTTCAAAGCCGATTCCCAGTCATCTTAAGGACGCATATGCCAAATGTTTATCTGATGCTATGCACTCCAGTTATACTAACAATAGTAGTGATAATAATATTAATATTAGCAAAATATCCCTAGTGGTGTCGCTTACAAGAACTATAAGTATTTTCCCAAAGGAGCATGACTTGCCCTACAAATTATATTCCTATCTTCTTTTGGATATTTTTTACGCAACTTTAACAACTATGATATCAAATACGGTATCTAAACAACCTGATTTTATAAACAGAATATTATCTATTTTAAATTTACCTTTAATTACTAGCACTACTGCATTAACTATACGTGCCTCTTTATCTGTTGAAACTATAAATTACTCTTTAAATATATTAGATAAACATGCTTATGATATTCAAAATATTTTTTATTATTCCACTATTGTTGATAAAGATGTAAATCACTCAGTTCAAGAAAAATTAAAACCAAATGTATTTTCAATTTTATCAATTCTAGAAGCAATTGTAGATGTATTATTGATTTTACCGCAAAATTCGTTGTCATCTAAAATTTCTTTTTTATTTTATAACAGAAAAAATGAAAAAAATGAATCTTTTCATGTTAAAACTTCTAAACTAATCTTACAAATTTTAGACAAAGTTTATTTTTTACTTATTCCTTTAGGAGCTTCTACTCCAGGTTCCTTTCACATATTTGATTACATTTCACAATCTGCTTGCGATGCTTTACTATTTTCCTTTAAGAATAATATGGTCCCCTTAGCAGATAAAAACAACCCGATATCTTCTTTCATAAGTTCTTTCATTCCTCTCGTTCATCATGATATTTTAATGTTTCCTAATGTTGTCTCTCCTAAAGCTTTGTTTTTAATTAACTTATCAGAAATTTTATTACCCACTTATGCAGGTCAAAACCCAAACTTGGAATCTACTTTGATGGATATTTCTCAAAAATATCTAGAATCAAATGATAAAATATATAGAGAATCAAGCCATTCTTATGTTATTACTGTTTTACAATTTCCAAAACAACTTGGTTCATTTACAAATAATAAACCTCAATTAACACCTATTTCTACATCGGAAGAGATTTATCTTTCAATAAAGCTTAATTTATCGCTATTAAGAGATTATATACCAGTATTGGGGAAAACTTATTCAGAATATTTATTATCAACTGATCAATATATATTAGGATGTAAATCATGTATGGCTACAGCCGCTTTTATTGATAAAACTGATTTGATAAAATTTCAACCGCAACTACCATTTACGGCTCAAAATAATAACAATAATAATAACTCTTCTTTAATGGATACTGATGCGAAACCAACGGCTACTAATTACGTATTAAAAGAATTATTCAAATTAGTAGCTCTAAATAATAAGGCCAAGAAACCAAAATTTTCTGCAACTGAGAATTTTAATAATAGCGTCAAAGTATCCCAAACTAAAAAAGCTCATGACAGCACACATATTGGGTGTATTCAAGGGATAGTTAAGTGCCTTGTTTTTATTGATGATGGCAATACTATAAAGAATGTGCTAGATACCATTCTCGAATTAGTTGATTATTCAGATGCTACTGAAAAATTAATAATTCACCAAACTATAGAAGGCGTACTTACAACTGAGCTAGATATCAGATATACGCCTTTAGCAGTCAATTGGAATTACCGCAGCAATTTATGAGTTAATAAAATTGAGCTGAATGAGCGATCTAGATTTTATTGACACGAAAGCAAAGAAAAAAAATTAATCACATAACAACATAAGGTATTTAATTACTTGTATGATAAATTTTAATTTATACTTGAAAAATAAAACACCATACTAAAAAGAGAAATATATTAAGTGGTTTTTCACAAGGCGGCTTTGCTGGCGGAGTTAAATTTTGTTTTTACTTTTTTTTAATAATAATTTAAAAGTGTCTAAAAATCAATATTTGCATAATACATTTTAGGCATTTAACAAATGTTTAAATTCCCGCATTTTATTTTGTTTAATTATTCTCCGTCGGAAGGACAAAGCGAAAGGATCATTCGGGCGGTAGCCGGTTTTTTTTATTTTTTTGACAGTTTATGCGTTTTGTATTATTAATATTACAAATATCATGCGACTTTAGTTACAATTGCTACACCTATGACTTCTTATGAAAGAAAATACGATGACAGCTCATAGTTTTTAAATTTCTCTCAATTTTTAACTAAATGGGTAAATATATGCTGTTATTAATTAAATTGCAGATATTCCCAAAAAAATTTGGAAAAGAAACTAAATGATTGGTAATTTATTTGTTTATTTACGTTTTAAAAGTGTCTCCGCATTATATAATATTTTATATTAGTACGTTTTTTTTTCTTTGTTACTGCATTCTTGTAATTACTATCTAATATTTCTTTATTTACTTTTGTTTGTTTACTTATTAATTGGTTAATTAGATAATCTGTTTATTTATTTATTTAGTAGTTTGCATATTAATTTATTAACTTATTATTTTGTTAATTAATTAATTAATTTATTATTTTGTATATTAATTTAGTTATTAATAAAGTTATTAATTTAGTCATTAATTTAGTCATTAATTTAGTCATTAATTAATCAATAATTTATTTTTTTATTTACTTGTATATATATATTGTCACATCAGCTGTAAATATAGTAATGAGAATAATATCAAGTATAATTCCCCATAGATTTATTTACACACATGAAATTATAAACAACTATACACTGTTTCTAGTGAGCATTCAGCATATTTCTACTTTCTTTTAAACATGCTTATATAATCTAAAAACTGATTTTTGTTATCGGCTCCTGTCAGATACACTACCAGACGAAATTTTGACTAATACTGGTATTTGGGTGGTATTAAGCTTGTTAATACCGGTATTATAGAGTTTTTGTCGTTTCGTTGGCAACGAGAAGAAAAACAAAAAATAAATGAGGTTCAGGGTGATTTTATATGTAAAATTACTAAAGTTAGGGTATAATCCATTAATTTTGTGAGGTCTCGGGTTATA